>PRKT01000512.1:380615-393710 GCA_003671525.1 Saccostrea glomerata | reverse complement strand
GTGATCCCCATATGACCGCGGGTTCACACAGCCTATAAATAAAATATTTAGAAAGTCCCCTCCTCCCCTCATTGATCATGAACCCACCAACAGTCCTGCTTCAGATAGCATACATGGGCAACTTTAAGGCATAGAATAAGTCTACGTGCACTGAAGGAGGAGAAAATGTCATCTCTACAAACTTGATTCGACAAGTTTAAAAAATCGATTTAAGGGGTGGATGCATTCGACCTTTCATACCCATTACTTATGAACGCCGTTTACAAAAGGTGATCTTAATACTGTGACAAACATAGAATTTCGAGCAATCAATTCTCTACATGCGTCCTTTTAGCATGAAATTATGACTAGATTCCTTTATATTTTCCACAGCATTGATAAGCAAATAGCAAGTTTTCTTTTCTTTAATTTCGTGTGAAATGATTTAGAACTAAACTTTCCAGACGACAGAGTTCCCAATACATAAAAAAAACACACAATTTGTCTTATCACATGTTATCTACATAAAATACACAACAGAATATATAAATGTCAAAAAGTTCACGGTACAAACCGTTAACATCCGTCACCAGCCACTTCCGGTCCAGGTTTGCGGTCGAATTTGTCCTTCCTCTTCTTTATGATTACTTTACCTGTTTAGTTCTGGTGTAACAGACATGTACAGACATTTTAAGTCCATCATTTATAAACTATTGATAAACCTGGATCCAAGATTGACGTAATATAGCAGTCTTCCTTTCATGCTCTCAAAGTTGAAAAATTTTCTTTCATTTCCCTTATTACTTTGTGCATATTGTTTACTAGTACATTCCATCATTTGTTTTAATATTCTTGAAGTAAAGTTTTGAAGATACTGCAATTGGTAATTGGGAAAAAGCAAAACTTAACAAAATTCTACAAAGCCATGGTTAGAATTTGTTTTTTTTTATTTTTCGTGGTTTGTAAATAACCACCATGTTAAGCACACATCATTTAAACACTCCCTTACAAAACATGCTTAATCTTCCTCTCTCACTTTCATAAAAACATTCAACATGGTAAAAAAATTCTCCACATATTAATATAAAAATTTTGTGAACAAGATAAAAATGAGGATATTTACATGTGGAAAACTCAACAATAGATTGTGGAATAATTCAATACAAACACTGTATATTTTGGTACTCTTTTCAGAAATTAATGTCATCTTAAATTAATACATTAGGAATTTAAAGAATATACTAAACATATATTCAGAATACATGTACATGTATGATTAAGGAAATCTTTTCAAAATCATGGACAAAATACTTTCCTCCACAATAAATTTATAACATGTTCCTTAATAATTGTAGATTCAAAAAAGTATCTTCATTTTTATTGATCTGCATATTTTTAATTTTCTGTTTTAAGTCAGTTATAGATCAAACCATAATTTTTACATAAACTATAGGACTTGACAGAATTAATGTATGCATTAATGAACTGCAAATGAACACTAGTATTCAGAATTCACACAATCACAAAGGAGATCAGATGTAGCTTGTCTCACACTTGCTGCATAATGGACCAAACAAAACTTGGAGACCTAATTAACACCGACATCACTCAATCTCCCCCTCTTCTAAATCTCCCGCCACTTTTTCCTTTTTTTCTGTCACTGTGTCAGATTCAGGGGCTGAGGATGATTCCTCGCCATTTGGAACACTTTTACTTGTCACTTCTGGTCCATTAACACTTACACTCTTAGAGGCGGGTTCCACAGGTGCTACAGGTGCTACAGGTTCCACAGGTGTTACAGGTTCCACAGGAGCTGCCGGTTCTGGTTCATTGCTTGGCCCTGCACCACCTGCACCTTCCTCAGGAGGAGGAGGAATGCCAGCAGGTGATGGACCTGTCTCCTCTACTGGACCTTTGTCAGTATTTTCACTCTTGCCTCCGGGTGGGGGGATCACCACATTCTTCATCATCTCCTCCAGAGCACTGCCCCACCCCAGGGCCTCCTTTCTGCTGTTGGATCTCTCCTCCTCCGTCCTTTGGTGCCATTCTCCTCGGTCTTCTCTGTCTCTGTCCCGGTCTCTATCTCGGCCACGATCACGGTCCCGGAATCCATCGTCTCTATTTCTATAACTGTCATCTCTATCTCTGTAGCTGTCACCTCTGTCTCTATTCCTTCTATCTCGGTCTCTATCATAGTCTCTATCTCTACCACCTCTATCGTCGCGATTTCTGTCTCGACGATCAAAGTCTCGCCGTCCTCCCCGTCCACCGAAATCTCGCCCCCTGCCACGCCCTCTCCCTCCCCTCCAGTCGTCTCGTCTGTAGTCCCTATAGTCATTGCTATCCCGATTGTCATCTCTGTCATCACGCCAACGATCTCCAGAATTCCTGCGTTTGTGATCACTTTCTTGGTCTTCTATAGGTTTGTCCATTTCATTTCCTTCTTCTTCTCCAGGACCTTCAAATGGGGGCCTCATCATATCCCCTGGAGGTCCCCTAAATCCAGGCCTCAAGAACTGCCCAGGGAATCGCTGAAATGGTCTGTTACCCCTGAATCCCGGCGGACCACCTGGGCCTCCAAATCCACCCCTCTGTGGGCCTCCCATCATGTTGGGGGAATTAAATCTATTTTGTCCATCAGGAGGGCCTCGGGGCCCCATGTTTGGCCCTCCTGCATCCATAAGTGGTCGGGGTCCCCTCATTCCACCAGGGGGTCCCATTCCTCCACTCATTGGTGGTCTCATCTGCCCCATCATTCCCATTCCTGGCCCCCCTGGTGGACCACTTTGACTGCTGAAAGGATCAGGGGGAGTAGCATCACTGAACCTGGATTTCTTTCCAGGTTTTGACTCGGGTTCTTCTAAGTCCATACTTTCACCAGTATCAAAGTCCGGTTTCTGCTGCCACTCTTGTCCAAGCATGGGGGGTTTATCCTTGGGTTCCTGCCCTCCATCAAATGGGAGTCGGTTTGACCCTGGCATTGCAGACTTCATAGGATCAAAGTTTGGCTGAGGAGGTCTCAGAAATCCCTGCGGGGGCATAGGAAACCTTTGAAATGTAGCTGTTGGAGGAAATCCTGGACGCTGAACTGCTAGCATTGGCTGGGTTCCCATGGTAGGCATATTCTGTGTAAACTGTATTCCAGTCGTAACTACTGAAGCAGGCTGCCTCACCTACAATATTATAAATACAGATGCTCAAGTAGTGCTCAGAGAAAAATATACATGTACATGAAATTTTGATGTCTACAATTTTGTTTTCTTTTAAAAAATATTTTCAAAAGCAGTTCATTCTCATTTTACGCGTGTTTGAAAGCTTATGCAATTAAAAGTTGTTTTTATTTGTAATATCTGTACAATAACTCTTATGTTTGTTCATGTTATACTAACAACTTGAGGCATTCCTCCAGGTGGCATTCCAGCAGGAAGAGGGATCATCCCTGCTTGACCAGGGAGTGGGGGAATTCCTGTGCTCACTGACATGGGGACTGATGGGACAGCGGGGGGCATTCCCGAGATCTGGGGTGGAGGCATACCTCCCTGCATGACCATCTGAGGCATCATGTTCATCCTTGGCAACATTCCTTGTGGCATAACTCCTACAAGATCAGATGAAATTTTAATTTCAGTGTCGTTACAAGCTGCATGCAATAAAAGAACAAAATCTACTTACGATGCATAAGTTTTTTTTTCTAAAGTTGAAAAAAAAAAAAAAAAAACAATGGGTAGAATTCATTTTGTCCTTACCTGAAGGCATAGGGGGTGGCATTGTTCCTGGTGGGGGTCCCCCTGGGGGCATGTTGACAGGCTGTAAGGGCAGGGCCTGGGTGGGGGGCATCTGGCTGTTCATCAAGGGCTGGGGCAGCGGGGGCTCCTCTAATGCATCAGGCTTCTCCCTCCCCAATGTCATTCCTGTAATCACATTGAAATTCATTCACACCGAAATTCAGTTGCAATATACTGTGAAATTACAAATTTTCATGGGGGTTTAATTATCATTGTTTTAGAGGTAGTACGAGGCCCACAAATTCATGTCCACCACAAAATGTAATATGTTACATACATAATTACTCAATAATTCTCCATCAATGAAATCAATTCCCTAAGAACCAAGATTTTTTTCCTCAAACCATGAAAAAGTGACCCTGAGAAATATGCGATTTTACAGTATAGCCTTGTAAACAAAAACAAGATTGTATGGCCGAAATTGGCAGGTACAGTCAAACCTTCGTACTCCAATGGGACCAAGAAAACACTTCTGGGATATTGGAGACTTCCAAGATAAAATACTCACAGAATAAGGAGTTGAGACTTCCAAATCATTTTTACATATCTATGGTATTTTGGGATATCATTGTTTGAGGGACTGAAGTTCAATGGTTTTCTAATTTCACAACCTACCCTTCAGATTCTCTGGCAGGGAATCCTCGTCAATGATTCCTCCGTCAATCAGACCAGACAGATCCTCCGGGAGGTCACTCCAGGGAATGTAGGTTGCCCCCATATCCACGTCCCACTTGTCCTTGAACATTGACTCCTTCACTCCTATACCAGGGGCCCAGGCAACCTAGCAATGATACAAACACTGATTAAAGGGGCTGGGGGATTGTGGCCATTTTTCAGACTATTTTGACCTTCAGAAGAAGAGCTCCATATAAAGACATACAAAAATGATGAAATTTTAAAACTAATATGTATGAAATTTTTCTTTGCTCAATGATAGTTGTCAGATTAAAATATCATATCTAGAAAATTAAGTTAAATCTGGTTGTTAACTTGTTGACACCCCCCCCCCCTTGCCTCCTTAAGAAAACAAAATAAATCTTCTGTCAGGAAACATTCTTTTGAATCAGTGATACCTTCACTCCAATTAAAAACTGTTAACTCTGACTCAACATAACACATGCAGATAGGATGATTCATCAATCTGAGTAGCCTACCCTTAGTTCACTCCCATTCAACAGAAGGCCTTTCATTCTGTCCACAGCTTTGGAAGCTTCCCTGCGGCGCGTCATGCAAACAAACGCACACCCTCGAGGTGGAATCATCTAGATGAACAAGAATTGATATTAAATAAGCTGCACATGGTATACTTTTGTGCAAGTTTCGTAAAGATTTGAGAGTACATTGTATTATGTCCACCAATTTGCTGACGATAGTTTTTTTTCCAAGACAATTTCTTTTCACATATCTAATTCCATAAACTTGTAATAAATATTTAATAAGACACTTATAAGAAACATCTGATCAGATACTTGTTATTTAGAAATATCTAATTGGATACTTACATTTATAGAATCCACACTACCAAATTTCTCCAGTTCTGTCCGTAGTTCATCCTCTGAAGTGGTCTTGGAAATCTTCCCAATGAACAAAGTCGTTGAGCAAACTGAAAAATTAATTAATGGTTTTATCATTTGTTAAACATTTTATCAGTCTTTGCTTATTACAAGAAATAAATCAGACTGATGAGTCTAACATACTTGACAAACACTGGTCCTTCATTTGTGGCAGGCCTTTTTTTCTTCTCTCCCTTTCCTTTTCTCGTTGCCTGTCTCTGTCTCTATCTCTGGATCTATTTTAAAAAAAAATTATTTCTTCATAACCCATATTATAAATCATAAATGCTTCTCAGATTTTACTAAAAATAGAACTTGTAAAAGTATTGAGGATATGTATTAACCTGGATCTCCTGTGTCTGTCTCGTGACCTTGACCTCCTTCTGCGGTCTCTCGACCTTGACCTTGATCTTCGTCTTTTCTTTGGTGTCCTTAAATCAAAAGATAATTCCATTGAACAAGGTTAACTGGATGGCAAAAATTATATATATAGAGTTTGAACATGATTTTTGGATTACTGTAAATTCCCTATTTTCGCGAGTACTTATTTTTCGCAAAATGGCTTTTTAACGTCATATCATAGAACAATAATTCACGAGTGGACGATTGACAAAGAGATTTAACACTGATTTAGACACCAGAAAAATCAAAGCGAGGAATTTTATTTCATGTGTGGTTCTGCTCGCGAAATTCCTCGTGTATATTTTGGAATCTACAGTATTGACCTTGACCTGGATCGTTCATGCCTTGACCTCCTGTGTCTCCTGTCCTCCCTGTCTCTGTCCCCCCGGCGGTCCCTCTGATCCTCCTCATCCTCTGGCGGGGGTCCGGGGGGTAGGTGGGGCCTCTCGTCAATGTCCTGTGGGGGAAAGATCTGCTGGGGCTGCTCGGGGGGCACCACATGACCGTACGCCGGGGGCATCTGATGTCCCATCTGATGATGGAGAGGATCATGCTGCATGTGCATCTGAGGAGGCATCCCTCCCATCTACAACAGACAATGCTGAGTTCAATATTCCAGTGAAACAGGAAAGCACCTGCAGAACTCTTTTCACCGTGAATTGTAAAACAAATGTGTTTATTAACTTCAATGGTTATTGAACTGCATTATTTACAATATGGTCTCTTATACACAAATACATAGATTATCTAGAGCAACTTTTATAATGTAATCAAGGGTTATCACTATTACAGAATTCCTGCTTACATGCCCGATCTGCTGATCAAACTCGGCCTGTTGCTGCTGCAGTATTTTCTGTCTGTTTAGTTCCTCGTTTTTCTGGATTGTCTGGGAGAGTTGCTGGATTTGCTGCATCATGTGTGTCTCATTCAGCATATTGTGTGACGGTTGGCTAAAAGCAGTGAAAATTTATATGCATTTTGCACAAGGTGAAATTTTTTTTAGCTAGTTTTGATTTGGAAAAAGACACCTTTCAAATAAAAATCATGCTTTAGTTCAACAACTCCTAACTTGTCCTTCTTTAAACAAGAGAAATCTTTAAAGCAAAACCTACCTATGCTGTCCTGAATCTTCCTCGTCACTCTCTCCATAATCAAAGTCCAACAGTTTCTATAGAGAAGGAGAGCTGGGTTAATTTACAAGTCCTAAGATTCTAATATTGCAATGTACATAAATTTGAGAATCTCTTTGAAAAACAACACATGAAAAGTTCATAATTAGGATACCAACATCTTTGACAACTTGACAAAAACTACTGTAAACCAACTTTTATTAACCACGAGAAATTTTTGTGAGGTTTGTGAGAGCCTCATCATCGCAAATATTTCTTGACGCGAACCAGTCCTTAAAGTCTCTGTGTCAATTAACAACTGATCCAAACAAAAATTAATTGTTGCCTGGTAAATTGGGAAATAAAGTAATTTTAAGTTGTTGCAAATAGAAGTTGGTTTACAGTATATACATGTACATTGATCTCTGAGATGTTAAGAACTGTAACGTCTATATTGTTTACCCTATTGAACCCTGGATCCCCCGACTTGACAAGAACTATGTACATTAATCTCTGACATATCTAGAACAGTAACATCTATATTCTTTACCCTACACACATTAATCTCTGAGATACTTAGAACTGTCTATATCCTTTACCCTGTTGAACCCTGGTTCTGGGGGTTTATCCCCGGACTTGAGGAGCTGATTGGTGAGAGTCTGGATGTGAGACAGTAGGTTGCTATCTATAACAGGAGTCCCCTGACTGGGCTGCTGCATCAGCTGCGTATGTTGTATCAACTGTTGCTGTAAAAGCTGCAGCTGCTGTAACTGTTGTTGCTGGGCAGACAGACTTGTTGAACCCTGAGAATGAGAAAAATACATATAATTTTGTGAAAGAGACAAAATAAATGCTGCTTAAAATTTCTTTTACTGCAGAATTCTTATAACTTTTTAACCAAACCAGGGTCAGAATGACATACTGTAAACAGAGTTATTTTCGCCCCGTTTTATTTTCGCCCTTTCACACTTGCAAACAATTTTGCCCGTTTTAAATTTGCCCAGTAACCGTTTTGTTTAAGAAATTATACTTTATACTGTTAATTCGAACCTTTTTAAATTCGCCAAAACAAGGCTAGGGCGAAAGGGGCGAAAACAAAACGGGGGCAAAAATTAAATTAAAAAAAACAGTAACTGGGCAACAATGTTTAACGTCTCGGTCTGATCTGCCTTACCTGTGAAGTCTGTTGTAGTAGCTGAGTGACAGTGTTTAAGATCTCGGTCTGAGCTGTAAATGCCTTACCTGTGAAGTCTGTTGTAGTAGCTGGGTGACCGTGTTTAACATCTCTGTCTGAGCTGCCAGTGAATTCTCGGGATTCTCCTCTCCCTCCTCGGGAGGTAGTGAGGTATTCATTGATGTGTCCTGCCCTCCCTCGGCATGATGAGGCTTCGCTCCCGTAGCTATCACATTGTCTACTGCTCTCTGGGCTACAAAAACAATTACATATCAACCACAGTTCATCAACAAATCTATGGGCTTTTTTTCCAAATGAAACTTGAATATGACAAAGCTTTGTAGACAGCATTTTTAACTTTATCTGAATTTGCATCATAATAAATAAGACAACTACCAGCTACAGAAAACTGCTGGTTGTTAGGATCTGCTGCCATATCTAGTAAAGGCTGGACGACTTCACTCATGAACACTCCATTCTTCTGCCAGAGGTTGAGCACTCTAACAACTTTACTCTGTGTTAAATAGAGAATCATTACAAAATAAATCTGAGTAAATCAAAGTCATAACAAAATCTTCAAAGACATGGAAAAAGTCTTCAATTTTTGAGACATATTAAAGAAAGGCTTTTTCTTCATTTAGCCCTCTTGATTTCAGTCGATTAATCTTTTAAATTTAAATCAATCTAAATAATTACCCTTTCCTCTGCTGGACATTTAAACAGATTCTGAAAAGTTGCCACGATATTTTTGGTAAACCTGGGAGCAAATACATCTTTTTCTTGACCAAACTGATGTCTTGACTGTCGAACAATTGAATCAATTACATACAGCCCTGGAACTTTATACTCTGGTTTACACTGAAATGAACACAATAAAATGAAATCATATTTTTTCCATTATATGCTATTGCTATTTTCTTTGCACTTTCTCTTTCCTCAACAATTGATAAATGCATTCAGACCAGATTAAATTGCATGCTGAATACCTTAAGTATAAATTTTTCGACACTTTGAACCACATGCTTGTAGAATTTGATGGCCTTAATCGCACATTTCGTAACGTTGGCCATCTTTGCTCGAGATATTGGTGGTCTCGTCTCGTACAAAGAGGACAACTGCAAAAAATAAATGAAAGCATTAAACATAAACATTACGACAACATCAGAGTTTCAAAAGATAAGTATTTTATTGTTCTCAAATTTTCAGTTGCTCTTTATTGAAATTAAGTGGCAAAACCTGTACAATTCTCATTTATAAGACTATATAAATAGATTGACTGCATAACCTGTCGATTTAACTTGCAATAGCATGTTTTTACTCTGAAGCATACAGTATACAGTAAGAGAATGGGTTTGTGAAGAAAGAATAAAAAGTGTTATTATAACTAAACAGTCAAGGGTCATATACCGGCGTGCTACACTGAAGAACGGTAACTCAAATGAAAAGAAAATTAGCAACTGGATCTCTACATGGAAACAAACCTCATTGTTGAACGCTCGTACGGCCTCCATTGCTGTTGGAAATTGTTTCTGCCTTGCTTACAGATCTGAAAACATTTTTGCTATCAACTATCGAAGGTGTTTTGTCACACCAAAGTGTGGCGTGCTATTTCCAAGATGGCGGTAAATCGCTGATGATTTCAAGGAATGAATATCACGCGATGTTTGATTGGCTGTTGTCATTCACATCATCCAATAAAGACATTCGTACTTCGGGATTCGGTTTAGACTTTCACACCATGTTAACTTCCGGTTGGTAGTAAAAATTTTCTGTAAATTAAAAAAAAATATTTAATGTTTCTTTAGAACAAAACATGTCGTTATCTGCACAAAATATACAAACTGAAAATGAGCACTTTATTTTGACTCAGATTTTATGTTCACTAAGCAAAAAAGGGAAGAGTGAATCCCCTCTGTAAATCTAAATGCTCTGGGCCATGTTTAATCATGTACTGTATGTGCTTTGTACCCAATACACACTGCAACATTTGAAACGATAATTTTCCCTGGACTACAATTTTTTTCAACAAAATAACAGGCATTAAACTGAAGAATTAAATTAACGTTCTTCTAAATCTAACCTGGCCATTAGTTATTCAGTTTTTCACATGAAAATCAAGGTCATCAGGACACTAAAGATTAGGATATTTAGGTAGAAAAAAAAGTATGTGTGTCATGGGGTCCAAAGGTGTGCAAAAGTCAATGTATCAGATGTCAATAGCTCAGAGGTAAGAGTGCTGGCACGGTATGTCAAATGCCCTGGATTAGAATCCCTGAGTTAAGACTATATTTTAATTTTAACCTGAACTCCCTTACCAAAGTAAAATTATTGCAGCAACATTGCGGCAACACATTTTTGTCACCAGAAACAAGCTTTTTGGGTTAGTGAAATATCACCGCTAGCTGCAACAACTTCTGGTGACATTCTGACCCGTACCAAACATTCTCACAAATGCTCATGAGCAGCTCATGAGACTCACATAAGAATCAAGTAAGAATTGTATGCAAATTAGGTAGAATTGGATTTTGCTCATGTGCAGATTGTTAGTCTTTGTTAGGGAGGAAAATACTAACCAAAATGCACATGTGCAAAATTATGCTCACCTCAATGCTCATGAGCAAAAGTTTATTCAATTTGCTCACCTAAGAACAGCCTTATTTAAGATATAGCATTGGTAGTAATTTTTCTAAGTTCAGTTTTCTCACGTGAGCAAGAGGTGAGCAAGAGGTGAGGAAATTGGACATAGTCAAAATTCAGTATTACAAGTAAAACCAAAACCAAAGATTTACAAGTCTCAATTCCTCACCTGAGGCTCACGTGAGGAAATACAATACTTTGACACTCTATGTGGTCCAAGCTTTCCCAAGCCTTTATTACAAATTGACCATGTGTTAAGTGTTAACACTTCCTGATGATAGCATCACAAATGATTGGGGACCAGGCAGGAATATCTTAATTTCTTGAGCTTCTAATCTTCATCTCCCATCAATTTGAAAATGCTTTCCTCTACTTAAACAACCTGTTGTGTCCCCCACTGTTACTTAAGGTGGGGCAGTATCCAATGAGGAGAGCTAGTTAGGATTTGTGCGCCTTCTAAGACCAGTTCAAAATTTCAATACAAAATGTTTGTGAGAGACATTGAAAGTATATTGGATTAATACAGTGAAGAACTGAAATATGCTTTTGGAAATACATGTCATCACCATATTGAACTAGATTCCAACCTTTAAAAGTTACAAATGTATCCAGTATGTCCATGGGATGAGGAAATGATTAAAGATCAATTAGATATTACCATGGTGCAGCCACAGTGAAGGAAAATTTCAAAGATATATATGCTGATCTGAGAATAGGGTAAGTGCTTTGAAATTTATTATCCCCCCCCCTCTCATTTCAGATATTACTAATTAAAAAAAAATATGTTTATATGTTAATTATCAGTGTATTTAAGTTTGATACATTTAATGCAGAATGTTATCAGGAATTAGAGTTTAATTAAGAACTATAAATATGGTAAGAACAGATTAGGTCAGAGTGTACAATTGACAGCCTCAGTGTGAACTGTGATATTCTATGAATTACAAGTATATTATAAGTACGTTGCTAATTAAATATTGATGCATATGATTTTTTTTATTAACTGGCTTTTCATGACCAACGAAACCTTAAAAATATACTAACTTATTATAACTTCAAATCTTTTGCAGATAAAAGTTGGAATCAAAGGATCTGCAGATTAATCACGGACCCTAGCTGAGCTTGCATACATGATGGAGTTCTGATGTTGGCACTCATTTAAAGGAAATGCAAGGAAAAAGAATAGAACAGCTAGGATGAATTGATTATGATTCTTATGACCACTGGATTATTATTTTAAACCCAAGTATGACTGCCACTCATAAATTCAGCAAAGGCAGAAACATCTACTTAGCCCCCAAGACAACTTAAAACCATCTAGTACTAGTGCAGTCAAAAATGTTGACTGGACATTTACATTGGATGTTCTATGTTAATCTACTGGAAATTGAACTATTGGATAATAATACCTTTATTGATGTGTACTGTACATAATTATAATAATTTAATTAAAATTTTTATTTCATTTATTTTTAAGTTTAAAAGATGAAGTTCACTGAACGTAATTATGCATGCATCTATTTACATGTACATGTTGCTCAAGAATATTTAAAATGTAATTGATGAATCACATTTTAGAATTACATAATTATATAATGTTTGTAATCTGAATTTTGTTCTATTGTTGCTAATGTTCCAAGAGAGCAATTGTTGCACATGAGTCTCATGAGCCTCATGAGACTCATGTGAGCAATATTCTAGGTGAGCAAAACGATTCCTCACGTGAGCAAAAAAAATGCTTACGTGTGCAGAACCCTGCTCACGTGAGCATTTCACCTAATTTGCATGTTAAATTGCACATGAGACTCACGTGAGCAACTCAGGCGAGGAAATCTGGTTAGTCCTCACGTGAGCTGCTCATGAGCAAATTGTGAGAATGGTTTGGTATGGGGGCAATACTGCCAGAAAAAATGAAATATCACCACTAGCTGCAACAACTTCCGGTGACATTCTGGCAATACTGCCAGAAAAAAACTTTCTGGCAACATCTAGGATTACCCATGAGCCATTTTTTGAGCATGCTCAGTCATTTACTTCCTCTTTTTAAATAAAGTGGAGGGAATTCAAAGGCAAGCGTGTTTTTGCTTCATTACTGACTTGTATCAAGTTAATAAGAGTTGTTAATTATGTACATTGGGATTAGTCAAGATGAGTAGTAAGACTGCATAGTGTGGAATGACTAGAAAAAAGAATTTAAGCAGAATTATAGGAATGTTGAATAGGTGAGTCAAAACCAATATTCTTTTTGAGATGAATGATTCAATTGAGATAAAATTGGAACAATTATATGTGTTTCAATTAGTGCCTGTGATGCATGCATACTCAGGCACGTAGCATCGTTTTTGAAAGTGGGGGGGCCAACCTGAGAAAAATTTTTTTTCTTTGCCTAAAAAAAGTTGACAAGCAAAAAAAAAAAGGAAAATTGAAACTTACCCAAACTCGAAAATCCTATTTCG
>PRKT01000512.1:350175-379557 GCA_003671525.1 Saccostrea glomerata | reverse complement strand
TTGACTGTGACCATATACTTAAAATAGATTTTTTGGAACTTCGACATAACTTTTGAGTCATAAAAGATGGAGAATTCATATTTGGTATGCACCCTTCACTAATTAAACTCTTTCAAGTAACACCAAGGTCAATGACAATTTGACCTTTACTGTGACCCATATGCTTAAAATAGCAATTTTGATCCTCTGCCATAAATTTTGAACTATAAGAGACAGAGACTTCATATTTAGTATGCATACTCCACTAATTAAGTTCTTTCAAATGACACCAAGATCAATGACCTTGTGACCTTGACTGTGACCCATATGCTATAAATAGCTTTTTCAAACTTTATTGCCACCAGGCGCATAGTGTTTCACATACATATCTTGATTTTCATTATGATGATCAACATAATTTTCTTTCTGTTCAAAGAATAGCAGAAGTAGCTATTTCTTATTGACCCTGTGGCTTGCTATTGTTTGTTATATTCCTCAGCACAGTTTGTTAATTGTTAGATTGATAGATCATTATTTCTATAATTAAATACCAATTTATATCTAACTTACATAGGAAAAACGATATTGCCGCAATATTGCGGCAATAATGTCGGAAGATGTTGCCAGAAGATCAATATTTTGGTCATGATTTGCAGCAATATTGCCGCAACCCCTTTCTGGCAATATTGCCGCAAAACTAATTTACATACGAAAAACGATATAGCCGCAATATTGCGGCAATGTATTGCCAGAATGTTGCTGCAATATTGCGGCAATAAAGCCAGAAGATGTTGCCAGAAGGTCAATATTTTGGTAAGGGCTGTGACTCAATGTTGGCCGATGCCAAATGTCACATGCAGTGAAAAATCAGGTATCAAAGTCAAGGACCTCTGGCATACTGTTAGCTGCAGAACTGTAGCTCTTGGAAAAATATATATTGATAGACCGAAGAGCTACAGTGCCACCCATATAAAAAAAGTGCGCTCAGGTTTGGATTAAATCTTCCAGATTCTTATCTCAATTGCGAACAAGCTATATTTCAATAAAGTCCTTACTCCTCGATCAATTACTTTCGTAGTTTACATCTGTACGAAGCGCGTTGGACCGAATTATCTTGCAAACCAAAATGAAAGTATAAATAGGCGAAATTTTCGATGATCTCAATTTCAGGGCCAGGAGGGCTATTAAAAACAATTATAAGGAATATTTTGTTGTGGAAACAGTGAAAGAATGTGTAAGGAACACACGTTTAGTAATATTTTTAGCTGACAGTTTTAAAAACATAGAGAAATAAATCCAGTACCGAGCGCACTTTTTTGTGCGCAATAAATATACAGTTTTTTAAATGGGTGGCACTGTAGCTCTCCGTTCTATCAAATGAGATAAATTTTGACTGACATAAATTTGGACTTCCACTTGCATGTATATAGTGACCTTTGATCCCATTGTGACGTTTGGAAATATAGAGGTATTATAAATATGCAAAAATTATTTGATCACACTGCTATATAGACTTTAACAATCTAGAGGAAGACATAGTCTGTGAACCAAAGTTTTAATGCCATTTTAGAACACATGCATAACTTAACTTTGCGCCACCACATCACATCAAATCCTATACAAGTGTACTAAGTTTCTGTGGTGACAACATTAAATTGTGTTCTTAATAAGCGACCAAAGGAAGCCTTTTATTGTGTAAATTACATGTTATATTGAGTTTATGACATTTCCAGTGCTTAACGTTAGATACCTCTAGAGAGAGCAAGGAGAACTGTAAACACTACAAGGCAATTTAATGCACTTTAGATTATCATATTTATGATATTACTAATTATATGAGGCACTTAATTAGATGATAATTAAGTCATCAGGATGATCAAGCTCAAATAGTTTATACATGATTGTAAATAATATACATGTAGATGTAAATTGTTTAATTTTAGCCAAACTATTGAATTGTTCACTGAACAAATTTTGAAAATTCTATATGACATAAATTTTTTTTCATTTCTTTAAGGTGTAGGATAGGTTGCATCCATCAACATTTGTTAGATCTTGAGCTTCCACACTATCTGTGATTGGTTGACACCCTGGACCATCACAGGTACAGCTACACCTGATACACCTGTTTCATCCAATAATAATCAGTCATTCTAACAAAAGAGTAAGATTTTATAATTGATTCAGTGTTTTTCTCTTTTAATTCACTAGTTAAGCCATATTGTCTTAGTTTTATTTTTTAATCTATTCATTTAAGCTTTTTAAATTTATAAGTAAAATACAATGTAAAATTTCTATTTTATGATACTAATGATACATGTATAAATGGTAATAAATCGTTTATTAAATTCCTTAAATATTTAGCCATATTGTTCACATGAAATTTCATACTTGCAGACAAAAGAATTATAAGCATACAAATTAAATGATATATTATAAATAGAGTGTACCGACGAAAATGGCAGTCAACAAATATCTTTTTTTCTTTTTAGGTTTAAAGGAGAGGCAACATTATCAAATCATGGTGGACTAGCAAGAGATATGAAAGTTTTGGGTCAAAGGTTCTCAATCTTTAAATTTTCCTTGCTTGTCTTTTCTCTCTTCATTGTTACGTCATTTCTATTTATATACTACCTGGATTCACATTGGAGACAGCCTAAAGTTAATTTCAAAGACAATGTAGAAAAGTCCAACCCAGAGAAAAATCAGCAGGAGAAGAGGCAGATTATTGTAAATCAGATTCCGCCATTTATAAGGGCCAAACAACGACTGATTGAAATGGCGCAAGACCACGCCCAAAGAGAGGAGGAAGCCCTGAATAATATGAAGCGCCAGACGACCTCTAAACATCGGCCTTATATCAACTACAACGTACACATCTTCTATTACCCGTGGTACGGAAATCCCGAACATGATGGAAAGTATTATCATTGGAACCACCCTTATCTCTCCCACTGGGAGAAGGTAGAGGCGGCTAAGTGGCCGTCAGGGACACATGTGCCCCCCGATGACATTGGCGCTAACTACTACCCTGAGCTGGGCCCCTACAGCTCTAGTGATCCAGCGGTGGTTGAGGACCACATGAAGCAGATTCAGCTGTCAGGAGCAGGTCAGTTTAACACGGCAGTTTACACTGTCTCAGTATGAAGAGTTTTTAATTTGTTTCCTTAAATTCTATTTAAATGTACAATGTATGTAATAGGAAATAGAATTGCATTCATTCATATCATATCTATTAAGCAAAGGTTGTAAATATTATAAATAATTAATTGATAATCATTATGATCAATGTATTATAAAGAATTCTTTTTTTTTAAATAGATTAGATGTTTGAGGCAATGAACTTTTTTGTTAATACTGTAGTAAAAAATAAATTCTTATTAGAAAAACTTCTTAATCATGGATTGTGAAATTTAAAGAATGTGATGCTTATCTGTAGGAGTATTGGTCGTATCCTGGTATCCACCCAACGATGCTGACAACGAAGGAAAACAGCCAGACACACTGACACCTCTCATCCTGGATATGGCTGACAAATATCAGCTAAAGGTAGGTAACTCTTCTGGAGAACCAATAAAAAAGGGAAAACAACCAGAAAAACGGACACCTCTTATCCTGGATATGGCTGACAAATATTAGCTATAAAGTTTGGTAACTCTTACCAAGAACAAGTTACAAAGGAAAAATTATGTCATCTTGAGTTGGCTGACAAATATGTTATGCAAAGTATCTCATGTTTCCCACTATCATTGATGCCCTGGCATACTATATTAACTAGACAGTGATTCTTTAAATAAAATTTTGCTGAGTGTCTCACTTTGTTCTGGTTGTAATGGTTTGGGACATATATTGGCCTGGGTATCTCAGTCGATAGAGCACCTGGCTAGTGATGCAGGGATCCCAGGTTCAATAAAGTCCAGCTATCCATTTTCTCAGAGTTCCTTTTACATGGTTAAAAAAGTTCATAAACTGCATCAGCTTTAAATTAGTCTTAATGCTGATTTAGCTAACAAGAAACAAACTCTCTTTCCATTACTATTGCAAGTTAAACGAAGTAGAATAAAGTAATTAAAGTAAACTGTTCATGTATTCTATCAGTGGCTAGCATGATTTTTTGAAACTCTTTCTTTTTGAATACAGGTAGCATTCCACATTGAACCCTTTAAAGGCAGAGACCATAAAACCCTGAAAAATAACATCAAATACATTGTGGACACCTACGGAAAACATCCAGCCTTTTACAGGTACTATGACAGACAAAAAAAGAAACTGTTACCTGTGTACTATATTTATGATTCTTACCTTGTCAAGTCCACGGATTGGGCGGAGCTCTTCACTCCTGGCGGATCGATCTCCATCAGAAACACGGAGTATGATGGGGTGTTCCTAGGCCTCCTGGTGGAGCGACAACACAAGGAGAGCGTGGCTAACGGCGGGTTTGATGGTTACTACACTTACTTTGCCACGGACGGATTTACGTACGGCAGTTCGTGGAAACACTGGAGGGAGATCAGGAAGTATGCGAGGGGGAGAAAAATGCTGTTTGTCCCAAGCATCGGGCCGGGGTACGTAGACACCAGGGTACGTCCGTGGAACGGGAAGAACACACGACCTCGTCAGGACGGACAGTATTACAGACGCGCACTACAGAGTGCGTTAGATGTTAACCCGTCCCTGATATCCATTACGTCTTTCAATGAGTGGCATGAGGGGACACAGATAGAAACGGCGGTCCCTAAAGTCACTAAAAACTTCACTTACTTAGATTATGGATCTCAAGGACCTCAGTTTTATCTCAACCTTACAGGACAATATTTATCGAAATTTAAAACAGAAGATTTAACCTGAGTATATTTGTCTTCAATAGCATTTTGTATTACTTTGTAAGTATGAATATTATAGAAACTTTTTTATATATGGGTATTACTGTAATATATATAATTTATTTTGTTGTTTGTGTTTTTTCAGTAATTGTATTCATATAGATATATAATTTTATTTATTTAAGTTATGATAAAGTGCCAAGTAATATTTTCTGTACATTGTGTTTAACAAAACCAATAATCATCAGCTTGGTTCAGTAATTGATTTTGATTTACGTGGTCAATAAAAACTAAGTCAGCTCAGTCTTTTGGTATATTAACGTTAAAAGTCAGTTAATTGACAGAATGTTTTATTAGTACATAATGTTTTCATCAAATTACATGAAAACCCTCCCTTTCAATTACACCCCCCCTTTCAGTTTGCTTCTGGTGCCTACAATATTTAATTAATTTGTACTCTCATCTTTGGATGAATTATTATTTATATAGTGTATAAATATACACATTCAATTTGAACAATCAACTAAGAAGTTATTAGGAATGATATAAGTAAGAATGATATTCTAACAAGATGTGTTATATAAATCAAACACTGATGCCCTCGTATGGCAACATAGCAAAGGTTAAATTTTCTCAAATGCAAATCAAACGTGTTGATACCCAAAGTTATTAAAAGCCTTCTCACCTTCTCAACCTTCTCACGATAAATACAATGTGAAATATAAAACCCAAGCACAATGTGTTCAAAAGTTATTGCCAAGGAGAAGGTTTTTTAAGGATGGTCAAACACCGGGGTCAAGGTCATAGGGGCAGTGTTGTTGGTTTCTAAAGATTAGCCTTGTCACAAAGATTACCGGTTAGATATTGGGAGTATG
This sequence comes from Saccostrea glomerata, assembly GCA_003671525.1. NCBI lineage: Eukaryota > Metazoa > Mollusca > Bivalvia > Ostreida > Ostreidae > Saccostrea > Saccostrea glomerata. The sequence continues at coordinate 373,880 of PRKT01000512.1, read as the reverse complement.
AAAGCCTTAGCCTTAACTGTTCAAAAATCATAGCGAACTGGTTAAAGTTTTTTTAAAAGTAGGTCAGTCTCCAAGGTCAAGGACAAAAGGTCAAAGTTGCAATGGAAGGCCTTGTCACAAGGATTACATATATGAAGTATGAAAGCCCTGCTTCATATCTTTAATCGCTGGTGGAAGATATTGCTTAGTAATGATAGAGCACCTGACCAATCCGGAAAAAAACCCTCCCTCCCTCACCCCTGTTACCAGTCTTTTGATTATATTTCATGTATGCTCTCTCATTTACAGGTAGGCTGTATAACATATTATAATCAAAAGGGTGATTGAGAAATACCGTTTCTTTGTTAGTGTACAATGTATAAATAGGAGCGAAGAAATCATGTACAACTTACTGAAAAATAAATCTATTAGAATTATTTGAAGTATAAGTTAATCGATGCAAAAGCTTTGGTCATTTGAGAGTTTGTAATCGATAACATAATAAAGTGCATCGAAAGAAAAGTATTGACATTGATGACTTTTAATTTTTCGAAACAATGAATGCTAGGGAGACAGAATTAATTAACAGACTTGAACATGTTAAAGACATTAGGTGAGCATGACATTAAAAAGTCTTAGAAAATATATTCTGTAGCATGCATGTGTATCCTTTAAGCTACCTGTTTTAGTCGTTGAAGCGTAAATAAAACAGGTTTAGACTTGGAGTGTTTTGCTTTGTTCAAGTGGTTGGTATTTAGACACCATTCATTTAGCAGTTAACTGTTCGTTGATTAATTAAATATATTTAATTAAGTTAATATGTTGAGCACAAGCACTTGTTTTGTAGACAGTGCACCCCAAACTTTTTTTCTCTCCACAAGCAGCTATCAAGGTGACTTAACTCAATTTAAGATCCCTCCCCAGGTCAAGCTAGTATTTCATTATTTTCAACATGTTTACAGAACGCCTGTAAGCCATTAAGGTGAGGGCATATTGATCAGTTTAAATTTGATCGGACCTGTCAAATCGCACGCACGTGACATGGGTACAAGTTAAAACAGCACTTGGTCAAAACTTTTAATGTACTATTTATCTGCTATATACTCATTAAAATCAAGGCAAGTTTACTTTTTCTTGGAACGTCATGCTACCGCAAGATTTTAGTTTGCGTTGAGATGGAATATGGGACCACAGGTAATTACGGAAAAAAAATTGTTTGGATCAATGCACAAAGACCGAGTTTTCTCTTTCCCCATGCATTGATTTCGTAGCTTGTAATGACAAGCAGCATTTTGCACTGCTAGCTGCACTTGCTATTAGATAAAATACCGTAATCCAGACTTTCTCACCACCCAGACATTGACCTGAGAACTTGCAGTGCTCACTTACTATTAGGACATTAAGAATTCATTTGGCCTTCCCCCTTTGGAAAAAGAGAGAGAGAGTTTAGAGTTATAGTTTCTGCTAGAGTGTTACTGTAGATTTCTGATTTTTTTGTGAGTAGTTATTGCAAAACGGTTCCTAAACAACAAACTGCGAAAACGATAATTCATGAATGAATGGTTGATAAAGAGATTTTACATTGGTTTCAGCACCATAAAAATAAAAGCGAGTAATATATTTTATTTTAGGAGTGGTTTTTCTCTCAAAATTATGCAATAATTAATTCCTCATGTATATTTAGGAATCTACAGTACGGAGTGTAAGCAAATGCTGTCATATACCAAATTAAGTGACAGATTCAGAAATAAACTGTCCATTGTAATGTAGAGGTTAAGGGACAAGTCAGGTCCAGTCCAAAGAATAGGTTTATCTTTTTTTACCAGTGTAGAATTTTACTTACATGCTTTGTTGAACACATTAATTTTGTTTTATTAGACAATTTACATGCTCATTTATCAATTCAGATCAAAGACATTGCACTTGGAAAAAGTTCGGGGTAAGCTTCGGCAAGAATTTGAAAACACAGAGAATGAAGAAAAACGATTAGAAGAATACAAACAAGAAATGGAGTTGCTTCTCCAAGAAAAAATGGCCCATGTTGAGGAACTACGTCTCATTCATGCTGATATTAATTTGGTTAGTATGCATAATCTCTCAATGTCACATTGGAAAATCTACTGGTACATGATGTGTATACATGTAACACAGATGGTCTTTAATAATGATCTTCATAGATGGTTATTTTTTAATAATTACTGGGGATATGTCCGTGACTGGGCAATCTCGCATGAGGGTTTTGATATACATTATGAATACAAGTAATTAATACACATGGATTTTCCTCTGCCCCGTGTAGGGCTGAATATGGGCCCCATTCCCAATTGTAAAATCACTCCGTTTTTCCCAAAAATGAACACCATGTTGTCAATTTTTAAAAATTTCATGTAAAGCAAACAATTGGTCAAGTTTGAACTTGGAATTGAAATGTACAAAATATTTGGAACTTAGCTGAGAACTTGATAATAATTGATGCCATTGTCTTATTCTCTGAATTATAGTTCTGAATAATGAAGTAAAAAATCAATTTTAGTCATCATAAGTGTTTATTTCTTGAAAGACATCTTGCTGTAAAATTTCCCAAAAAGTTGTAAAATATTGCTTAATTCCCAATGGTAAGGGCCTGGGCCCCATTCCCAAAATGGGGTGGAAAATCCCTGATACAAGCTTGAATCTCAAACCTTGGATATATCTTAGATTTTTTCCAATCCTTTTTCAGTTTGTGACTACAGTTCTGAAAAAATTAAGATTTTGCAAGCATACAAATTTTATTTCACCATTTTGAAAGCAAACAAATATTTAATTCAGTACATTTTGTGTTATTTTTAGGGATGTCAACGAATAGTCGACTATTCGACTGTCAGTCGAAAGGACCGACTATCGAATAATGCGACCGACTATCGACTAAATAAAATATGAAAAAAAAGCCCGATAACTATTGATTACAAATTTATGAAAAAGTTCATGGGTTATCTTTCTTTACAAAGTCATTGCTAGCTATTCATTTGTGAACATTATTCACTACGTAAAAACCTTTCAGAAAAATCAAACCCCCAATTAGGTCTAGGTTTCATAGATTTTCAGTTCAGTTTTGAAAATGCCACCACCGAAATCAACCGTGTGGAAATTTCTTAAGCGAAACTTTGATGAAAAAACTGTAAAATGTACATTATGCGAAGCTGTATTAAGCTATTGCGGAACTACTTCCAATATGTGATACCATCTTACAAATCTTCATCCAAATAAATTGGATGATGAGGCACAGCCAACTGTTGGAGAATTTTTCACACATTCGCCAAAAAATATGTCCGCTACTCAGTCCTATTTCATATTTTCTTCGGCGGGATTACTCGTCACAAAATTGAGAATTCGTCTGTCTTCAGAGGTTGTTGACAAAATTATTTTCCTGAACAAAAACTGTTGACTTTTCATTATCAATGTATAAATTTCATAAGTGCTCTTCTATAATCTGATAATTGTCAATAACAATTGTTTTTCTGATAAATTATGTATCACTGCATTGGCGGATCCAGAGGGGGGGTTCCGGGGGTTGGAACCCCCCCTTTATTTTTTTCCAAGTGGAGAAAGAGAGAAAGAAGGGGGATTAAACGTTTCCCGAGAATAAGCATTTGTACATCTAACTTTAATATGTATTAAATTGATAGATTCTCACACATTTAGTTTTTCCATTCACCTTCACTATTACTTTTTATGAGTGAATGGTAGAAAATATTCTACTTATTTTTAAATATCTTATATATGATATGTAACATGCGAGGTTAAATTTGATATTAGATTCCCGCGATCTTAATTTGGCTGTGTTGGCTATATACAAGAAGGTGCCATTTTTTAAACTAAATCTTATGAAGGAAGTAAAATTTAATTCAATGTTTTATAACCAACCCAAAAAGGATTTTCAAATTCTTTAAGAAAATTCATTCTACTCTTCGGAAATGCTGCAAATCCATTCATATATAAGGCTTCAGTATTTTTTTAAATGTATTGATTTTTTTATACGGACTGAGGGTACCTTTTCAAAGAAAAAAGGACGTAGAACAAAGATATTATTTTCCACAATCTTATATTTTTCCATACATGTGTGTGTGAATCTTTGCCTGAGAGTGTGTAAGGGGGGGGGGGTAGAGGGACACAACCCTGGAACCCCCCCTTTCAAAAATTGCTGGATCCGCCTCTGCACTGTGCTGGGTTTTGTTTGTAGAATATTATAATGAAAACACAGTTAATTAGATTTTACATTCCATGTATCCAGAATATTGTTATTTTAGTTATATTCAAAGGTTCACATACGGTAGCCGAGACACGTTTTGATAATTTGATAATTACTTTTATAAAAACACGCATACATTGTAGTGTTGTAAGCTAGGGCATTTAACTGTTTTAAAGTTAATACGGTAATCGGTATTAACAATGTCACACGGGCACCTGACGTGTAGATGCTGTGTTTTGTTATTTTATTTAAATGAGTTTAAAAAAATATTTGCTGGTAGTGTTTGATGCATATTTAAAACTAAATAAATATAATTTTATGTAAACATAATAGCTACAAGTCAAGTGCATGTTAATATCTGTCAAAGGCATACGTAATTGCATAAATCAAAGAAGGATAACTCTTGCATAGTCTATGCAAACGAAAGTGAAACGGAAATTAAGATTTTATTATGAAAAAATGTTCCGAATAGTCGACTATCGTTCGAATAATGCAATCGAATGTTCGACTAAGGAAAATAAAAATTTTGACATCCCTAGTTATTTTACAATAGATGGAAACTACAATCAAACAAGCAGAGGAGGAGAGAAACAGATCGCTGGAGTCAGCCAAAAAGTTATATGAAGAGTTCCGTCCCCTGAAAGATGAGGTGGACCAACTGAGGGGGGTCATTGGGCTCGAGAAACTACCGGACCTCCAGGAGGAGGAGGAAAAACTCACCCCAGAGTAAGAAATGAAATCACCCCATAGTAAGATTAAAACTCACCCCAGAGTAAGAATAGAACTCAACCCAAAGTAAGATTAAAACTCACTCAGAGTTAGAATAGAACTCGCTACAGACTAAGATTAAAACTCACCCCAGAGTAGGAATGACTATGAATAAAACTCTATCCCGAATAAGCATTAAACTGAAAATCGTGTAGAATAAAACTCACAACGAGTAAGAATAAAACTCACAATTGAGTAGAATAAAACTAACTCCCGAGTAAGAATAGAACTCACTCCAGAGTAAGGAAAGAACTCACTCCCGAGTAAGAATAGAACTCACTCCCGTTTAAGAATAGAACTCACTCCCGAGTAAGAATAGAACTCACTCCCGAGTAAGAATAGAACTCACTCCCGTTTAAGAATAGAACTCACTCCCGAGTAAGAATAGAACTCACTCCTGAGTAAGAAAAGAACTCACTCCTGAGTAAGAATAGAACTCACTCCTGAGTAAGAATAGAACTCACAATCCAGTAAGAATAAAACTCACTCCAGAGTAAGAATAAAACTCACTCCTGAGTAAGAATAAAACTCACTCGCGAGTAAGAATAAAACTCACTCACAAGTAAGAATAAAACTCATCACTGAGTAAGAGTAATAAGAGAATAAAACTCTATCCCGAATAAGCATTAAGCTGACAATCGTGTAGAATAAAACTCACAACGAGTAAGAATAAAACTCACAATTGAGTAGAATAATACTAACTCCCGAGTAAGAATAGAACTCACTCCTGAGTAAGAATACATGTAGAACTCACAATCCAGTAAGAATAAAACTCACTCCAGAGTAAGAATAAAACTCACTCCTGAGTAAGAATAAAACTCACTCGCGAGTAAGAATAAAACTCACTCACAAGTAAGAATAAAACTCATCACTGAGTAAGAGTAATAAGAGAATAAAACTCTATCCCGAATAAGCATTAAGCTGACAATCGTGTAGAATAAAACTCACAACGAGTAAGAATAAAACTCACAATTGAGTAGAATAATACTAACTCCCGAGTAAGAATAGAACTCACTCCCGAGTAAGAATAGAACTCACTCCAGTTTAAGAATAGAACTCACTCCCGAGTAAGAATAGAACTCACTCCTGAGTAAGAAAAGAACTCACTCCTTAGTAAGAATAGAACTCACTCCTGAGTAAGAATAGAACTCACAATCCAGTAAGAATAAAACTCACTCCAGAGTAAGAATAAAACTCACTCCTGAGTAAGAATAAAACTCACTCGCAACTAAGAATAAAACTCACTCGCGAGTAAGAATAAAACTCATCACTGAGTAAGAGTAACACAGTAAGGAGAAACCAACCATGAGTATGAATGAAATTCATCACCTGATAAAGAATGAAACTCACCCACGAGTAAAAATAAAACTCACCCCAAGCAAGACACTGTCATAGAAATATAAAGTACAACAATAATAACCCCATAGCTCCTTATTCATCACTGTCAAAGACATAGGAAGTACACTAATCAATTAAACTTGCTCCAGAGAAAGAAACTCTCAAAATCATTATTCAATCAAAATCAGTATTAAATTAAACTCACCCAAAAGTAATGTCATCTCAAAGGCATAGGCAGTACAAAAACTCTCATTAAAACATGATACCAGGGTAATTACCCAGTATTCATAATGTATTTATATGTTTCATTTTCAGTTTCTTTGAGAAGCAAAACACAGAATGGACAAGTGAGCCCCCTCCTGAGCCCCCCGTCCCCCAGACCATGTCTGTTCCAGCACCCACGCCCACTCAGATTCAGGTCCCCAGGACCCAGAAACCTCCAGAGCCGAGACAGCAAACATTCCGGCAACAGCCACCCCCAATGAAGGTAACTCATTCTTAATCAGTGAAGGTAACTCATTCTTAGACATTGAGGGTACCGTATTTAAATCATTCTTAAGTCAAAGGAGGTAACTCATTCAAGTCAATGGAGCTTACTCTTTCTTGAGTCAATGAAGGAATATTTGAATCCTGATTATTTTGTAGGCCTGCCTTTCTTGTCACCAACAAATTCACAGAAACGCGCCAATATGTCCACTGTGTAAGGCAAAGAGTCGTTCCCGAAACCCTAAAAAACCGAAGAGGAAACTGGACGAGTAAGAAACAGAGAGATTGAAGGAATGCAGCAAGAAGCAATATACCTGAGTTCTGTGAAGGATGTATAAACCTCATTAACTCTGCTGATCTCCATGCCGTAGTGGACTATCGATAGTTTGTCATATTGTGGGTAGCTGAGGCATTAGGCTTCATGTAGAAAAGCTGAAATAGTCCTTGCCTTTATAATCAACATTTAAATAAGCAGAATACAGATTTGTCCAAGAAGATTTGATGTGTTCAATTGTCATGTGATGGGCTCATATTAAGTTTTAAATCTTGCAAGCTTTCACACTGTTGTAAGTTGATATAAATATTCATTCATTGTACATTTTACATGTATGTAAGGTTGTGAATTACAAAACTGTTACCAAACAATTCAGCATTATCATTTCATAAGCAATATTCCATTTTTAGAGTGTTTTGAAGTATTGTGTACTCAACAGCTTATGCAGGCATCATAGAAATATTTATTTGTTACAATTTTTCTTTGTTAGTTATCATGCAGCATTTGTCTTGTAGACGTACCTTTATCAAGATAAATCTTTTTTCTACAAATATATAAAACTATTCCTCATATTTGTGTAAATTCACGTCAATGAGACAAAATCAGATTGATTGATTGATATTTGTTTTACATACCACTCAGGAATTTTTCACTCATTTAGAGTACATGTACCAGTGAAGGGCTTCAAATATAGACCTTCATTCAGCACAGGGAGGGATCTTTAACATGTCAACACTTGTTGTGACACGGAGAATAAGTATTTAATGTTTCATGCAAAAAATCAACAACTGTCACCTCTCAGTGTCAGTCTATTTTTTGTTGACTTTGGTCAGTAGCAGTCGGGGTTGAATCCAGGGCCTACTGATCATAAAGCAAGTATTAAAATTAAAATATTTACATTACACTTGTACATGTATTTTGCATGTAAAGTGTGTGGAAATTCAAAACACTAAAACATAGTCAGGAATCAAAAGATTGGAGGATGCATTTTATTTTGACTTCATAAACATTGAACTGCAATGTTATATTGGTAAGTGAAAATCAAAAATCGGGTTCACTTTGAAAACATTGGACAGAAGCCGATTGCATTAGCTCTTCCAATTAACTGTAATCTACCCAAAGGATAGTACAGTGATTTTGAAATATAAAAAGCATTTGCATTTTGAAGTCATGGCAAGGAAAGAAAAATGTAAATATAAGCAATGAATCATTATTTATTTGAAAGATATACGGTAGACGTACTTTTTTCCACGGGGTCATAATTCCACGGAATCTCAATTTCTGTTCAATGCGCTGGTAGAAAATAACGCGGACATCTTAAGACTCTCTATATATGACTTAAATTGATATTAAGTTCGATGAGACAAATTTCCACGGAAATTTATGACCGCGTACATAAAATATTTTAATACATGTACCACGCAGAAAAAAGTACTTCTTCCGTAATCTAAATACTACAATGCACATCGCTCAATGTGAACACACCACTACAGTTATGAGATTTCTTTAAAAAAAAAATGATTCATTGCAAAAGTACAGCACCCTGTTCAACAGAGCGAGCGTTTGCCAACGCTGACCAAAATTCCTTATACCTCCAGAAGAAATGTTCTTGAGCACTCCCTTTGTAGAACAATGAACAGGCCTCAGATCTTACTAGTGCTCATAAGCTGTGCATTATATTGCAAACAAGCAATGTTTTTGATCGGGTTACAAGTCTCTTATGTCTTTCTACAGAAAATGATTGACTGATCCTGTTCCCATAATGAAAGTATTTTTCAGCACATAAATAGACCTGTACAATACAAGCATTACATTTAAAAGCCAGTCAATGAAAAATCATTGTTATAACACCAATATTTTGTGCCCTTGTACAAAGGACTGTGACGTTCCACTTCATTGTAATTCCTTTATTGTAAACTGGGAAAATTTTGCCATCATCATTGTAAGAGGAGCAAATTGAAATGGGACAAATTGAAAGACAGAGAGTAGCATTATTTCTTTAGCCCAGTGATGGGCAAATTTTTTCCTTCAAATCCCTTGGAGAATTTTTTGTTTAAATTGAAATGCCACCACATGTCAATGAAGGGCTGCAAATTAAAACCTGTAATTGGCACTTATGACTTTTGAGCAGCAAGGGATTCTTTTCTTGTGCCAGCTGTAACTTCTATGACATGAAACCTAGTATTTATAAGATTTCAGTCAAAGATGCTGTTACCATGCCCAGCAGTGGAATTAGTGCCTTCAACATAAGGATCAACTCCTTCATCTGCAATCATTAGAGCCATAGAGAAGAGATTGATGAATTGTTTCTGCAATTTAGTCTAACCCATCACATAAAAATTGACAGCAACATCAAAACAGAATTCTTGAAGCAGTACATGAAATTGTGCTAAAATCTTAATAGGGAAAATTATTTTAAAAAAAACAAATAAATCCACACATCAGAAAATGTTTTTTATTCCATTTTTATCAGTTATGATTTAAGAATAAGAAGTACAGATGAATAAAGTTTCCCAATATAGAATATTACTTACAGATACCCCTTATTTCACTTTAAACAAATACATATATCAAAGATAATTATTTTTTATCTATAAAATACTGATTTGAAAAGAAAGAAATCATCTATTACATGTTTACTTTAATGAATCATTTATATATGAAAAATCTAATGTAGCAATTTATAGCAGAGTGGATACTGCTCTCAGAAAGGAAAAGTTACACTCAATGCATTTTAGCTTTATGGATTAAATTGAAATATAGACAGAATATAACTAAAGTTTACAAAAATTACAATGTAAAATCTGACTCCCTGAACAACATCCCCCCCCCCTTTTCCAACAAAGAAATTATAATGTGTTTAAATACAACTATACACCCCCAGATATTTTAAAATGCCTACAGAAAAAAAATTAAACATACAGACAGTCCCTTAATCTGAAACTACTGTAGCTATCATTTTTATTTCAATATTTAAATGCAAAGAAAAAAAATTAAACATACAGACAGTCCCTTAATCTGAAACTACTGTAGCTATCATTTTTATTTTAATATTTAAATGCAACAAATTACTCTTTTATCACACATTATTGAATTATTAAATAAGAACAACCTATTCAATTCCTTTAGTAAAAAATTCAAATTGGAGAAATCCATAGTTAAAAACAAGTGAAGAAAATATATAGTAAATGTAAATTTTATGCACGGAGCCATTATTTTTAAACATATACATACAACACAAAGTGACAAAAGGCAAACATGTAATTGTGAAAATGTATCTTAGATGAAGTAAAAATTTCTTACACAAGTACAGGTTAACGTTGGTAACCTGTTATACTGATGATTTTGTCCATTGTTCAACATAACAATATATGTATACTGTCAAAGTATCATACATGTACATATCCTGCAAACAACTGAATGTCAAAGAATATATACAGGCTCATACTTAAAACTGTTCTCAGTTTCTACAGGTTGTCTCATCTTCAAAACATCCAAGTTTTGAGTCCATTTAAGAATTCAATAATTTACCAGCACTTCAATATCCAAATATTTGAAAACAACAGACAAATTTTATGACGTAGAACAGCTTGTTAGGTCAGGAAGTCCTCAACACAGTTCAAGTGTCTCAAGGTTCCGTATTAAACTAACAGGTTTCCAAAAAATCTTCTTTATAACTGTAAAATAAAAAAATTGAAAGATATACACATGATGCTGATATTCTTATATTGGTGATCAACTTTCAAGAGAGTGATCGTATCAAGAATTTTTCAACATTACAGATTTTGTAAAAATTGTTCACTAAAATCATCTTCTTTTTTTGGAAATAAACTAATTACTGACAGTTAAAAACTACATCAGCAGACATACTGTATACAGGGAAATTTTCACCTCAAGGCCAACGTTTTTATTTTTTTTGGTTTATGATTTTTTGACACAAAAATATGCATTGGGCGGTCGAAAAATAAAAATAATTTGGAACCTTGACATATTTTTTTCCTCGAGTAGCATTGAAATGTATTCAAATAAAAATAATAAACTCATAAGATTTTTCAACATTACTGCAGTATTTTTTCTTACCATTCGGTTTTATGTCAACAAAAAAGAATCACACGTCAAATGACTCAAGAACAGAAATGGCAGTATCAGAGGCTCTGTTACTGTTGATGGTTTTCATTCTTCTGACTTACAAGAACAAGTTTCCATAAAAAACACATTGCACTGGGACAAATATGGGTAAAATTAAGTGAATCGGCTATTCTTTGGTCAGCCTTTCTACTTTATATGAAAAAGTTTTTGGAAACTCCGAAAGTGACGGATTGCTTTCACAAAAAAATTTTACCTTATTTAGATACATGTACATGTGACCAGGGACCATCATAGACCCAAAATTTAAGGAGACATTTCTCCCTCAAAAAAATTTAGGGAGACGTTTTGAAATTTAGGGAGACTTTTTGGCGCGCGTACATGGCACACATTAATAAATCGTTATAAAACTATTTCATTGTTTATAACTTATTCACATTTCAATAATTTTTCTGTATACAAATTGTATTTAAAATGATTTAATAAGGGAAAAAGAATCTGAAAAGATATTTCCCCCAATTACAAGGTATATAAATATCTAGAAAAAAATTATAGAAAACATTGACATTAAATAAAATTTACTTCTACTACTATTAAAATGTAAAAGTTTCTTATTGTCAGATTGATTGTTTTTTTTCAATTCTTACATACATGTAGTAGCACAAAATTTAAATCTTAAAATTTCTTTTCACATTAGATTTCCAGGCTTCTGGCATAGTCATAATTTTGTTAAATTCTCTTTAAACTTTGTTTTCAATATAAAATTCATTTTCCAATAAAAGTTTTGACGCATATCTGCATGCCGATTGAACTACTTGTATATTTATCGGATCCGATGCGTGAGTTCTTAGGGAGTTAATATCTTCACAATTTAACAGTAGAAATATGTCTGTATCCACAGCATAAATTAATTTATATTTGACAATAATAAAGTGCCACGCCACAGCATGATACGCCCGTCAAAAAATTACAATTAACTTAAACAGTTTAGAGTGCAAGAAAATCATGTAAACCTTGATTCTAAAATTTCCATGATTTTTTCTATTCCTTAAAATATTTGTTTATCCATCGATATCCCCTGTGGTGTAGGCATTAATTATAACAAATTACATCATTGATAGATTTCTATACTGGTTGTATTAGACCTTAATTGTCAAATGCTCATCATATTAAACAATATCAAATTAGTCTTAACAACTTAATTTAAACCAAATTAATTTTGAAAATAAAAGGCTAGGCCATCAAATGACATATGCTATTTAAACTGACCAGCAGTTCTTCTGTCTAATTCTCAAAGGATACAGATAAGAAGATGCTAGCTAGCCTTCCTAAATTGAACTCATTAATTAATCTTTGACTGGATGCTTGTCTTCTCATTACTATAGATGAATGAATCTGCACTATCTACCATAAAATATTTTTAAAACATATAAAATACTCAATGATTTTTTTTTTAACATTTAATGTCAGAAAGGTTTAAATATGCAATTTCTATGGAAAATGGACATGCTTATTCCACCCCTATGAAATTAGTTTTTTAAATTAATAATATTATATAATATTAGATTAGTTTATAATGCAATATCAAATTAGTGTTAATTACTTTTCATCAAAATCATTTTAAAACTTAGGCTAGCCAACAAGAGCTATTTTTAATCCAACAGGCTTACCCATCTGCCCAATTCCCAAAGGGACATAGATAACACCGATGGTCTCCAGTTTGCTCCTCACACTAAACTCATTAATTTCTCTCTAATTTGACATGCAATTTTCTGTTATCAAAACTCTTGACCAGTGCTTGATAATTACACTCATGGGAGACATGGGATTTCTCTTAACATACATAATATCTGTTATAGATTGCTGTCAAGTATATGCTGAAAAAATAAGTATTTTCTTGATTTAACACTTTTTTAATAAGGATACAACTAAAATTTTGCATTTTTTAGGATTATGAAATTCCAAATTTAAAAGACTTAGTTTTTAAAAAAATTTCACTTAAATTAAAGGTCACAGTGACCTTGAAATAGGTCGCGACACACCTTCTACCCAAGATGTATACATTTGCCAAGTTTGATAGTTCTAGGTCTAATAGTTTACTAGTTATGAGCCGGACAGGATTTTTCCATATTTGGCCATAGCATCTTAATTAAAGGTCAGAGCGACCTACTTTTTGTGCGCGACACACCGTCTACCCAAGAAGTATCAGTTGACAAAGTTTGATAATCCTAGGCCTATTAGTATTGAAGTTATGAGCCGGACAGGAATGGACAGACGGACAGACGGACGGACGGACACGAAGCCTATAACATAATACGTCCCGTCTTAAGACGGGCGTATAAAAAGATATAAAATCTTCTCCAACATCTTTGGCATGATATTGATAACTGTCCAGCTGTTTTGTGTCTTGTGTATAGCTTGTTACGATGGACTTTTTCATACCCAGAAGTGTAAAATCTAGAGGAGTTCCGACGGAGTATTCGATGCAATGGTCATTAGTATAGAAACAGTCTGTAAGTGAGTCGCCCCCTGGGTTGGTCCTGACAATCTGTATTTGTGGAGGTCATTTGAATGTTTAAGATGTGTTGTAAATTATAAAAACAAATTACGAATTAATAGTCCAGTTTCAAGAGTCAGACACATTATTTTTATTTTTGTCAAGAGGGAAAAATAGGGTCGGCGGAATCGTAAACCAAGAGAAAAAAAAACTTTGGCCTAGTTTTACTTTTGCCCTTGTCACTGGTGCCTGAATTTAAAACCGGGCAAATTCAAAGAACACTGTATAATTTCTTATACTGGACTGTGACTGGGCAAATTTAAAACAGAGCAAAATCGTTAGCAAATGTATAAGGGCGAAAATAACATGGGGAAAAATTAACCCTGTATACAGTAGTGTCTAAGTTAAGCCCTTCATAATACTAGACATTGAGCCCTACATTATACTTACATCATCAATCTCATCGTCATCCCCATCGAAATCTCCAAACTCAATGTTGTCCTCAGCTTCTTCATCATTAACGTTCTCATTAATACGGGCTGTAAACACAGGAAAATATATTAATTAACAAATTAGAAAGTTTCTCAGTTTTCCACTGATTAATTGAGAGGTTTTTTTTATGTCCAATTCAAGGATTTTTCACTCATATAAAATAATGTGTGCAATTCTTTGTTTTTTAAATTGAAAATGAACTTGAAAGTTTTCAGATTGATTTTTTTATCCAACAAAAAATAACTCTGATAAGGTATAGGAACGCCAGCTCAAGACAAGAAATTGTAATAATTGAAGTGAATAATATTTTTATAATTAGACAAACTTGATTCCGGCAGTTCTCCGTAGGCTTTCAGATTCCTGGCTTCGTCTGCGGTATACTTCAGAATAACATCAGCCTTTGTGTCCTGAAATTCTCGGAGACCCAGTAGAATAATGTCACCACCATTTATCCAAACCTATGTGATAAAATATTTATATACATGTAATGCTGCTCTAGATATTTATTTGAAAGAGAATACTCCTAAGGAAAATGTTAACTAAATAACCCCATGTATTCCCAGTTTGCATTCCTGGCATTTTACGGCCATTGCTTATTTCCTAAGCATTAACATTTACTGTCATGAAACCTGCATGTATATGATGTGTCACAACTTGAAATCTATCACTGCTTTTCCTCTTTTGAGTAATTTAATTTTTCTAAAAGTCTGACATCTTTGTTATCCTAAATTAAATTGTCATAAGAATTTGATTTTTAAAGTGATGTTTGTTGTGCAAATTTTCAAAGAAGTTGTTTTTTCATCAAACCCCCTCTCTCTCAAAATGAACTGAAAATTACAAATCACATGCCACTATACCCCAATGTACAGACAACAAATCAAATTTACCTTTTTTCGTAACTTTCCTCTGATGTGACACAACCTCTTTACTCCGTCAAAACACTGGGCTTCCAGTCGACCATTTCCCAACATTTTTGTCACTTGTGCATATTCTAAAAGAAATATAACAGATATTCAAAACAATCAATTATGGGAGGAATAGTAATATTCTTCAATCTAGATAACTGATTCACTCCAAAGCTTGTCAGATAATTCACATTGCCCATTCTAATTTATTCCTCAGTTTGTTAGATAACTCACCCTGTCCATTCTAATTTTTTACTCCTCAGTTTGTTAGATAACTCACCCTGTCCACTCTAATTAACTCCTCCGTTTGTTAGATAACTCATCCTGATCATTCTAATTTACTCTTCAGTTTGTTAGATAACTCACCCTGTCCATTCTAATTCACTCTCCAGTTTGTCACATAACTCACCCTGTCCATCCTCTTTGAAGACCAGTTCTCTCTTCTCGTTTTCGTTCTCATTCTTCCCTCTCCTCCTGTTTTTACCTCCCTTTCCTGTAATATATTTTTAATCAGTATCTATTGCCACTAATATGCTACACGGTCACTGATAGTGTTTGAAATCAGTTTTTGTCCTTCAATTCCGTACCAACATACACGTGAAAGGATAAGCAAGTAGTAAGAGTTAAGGTCAGTCCTAAAAATTTTGGGAAGAGAATTTCCCGAGAAACAAGGAGGAAAACCATAGAATATCTCTGATTTTAGGGATTTTATGGGGTAAAAATGCAGGGTTGTTACTCATTTTAAATTTGAAAATCTTAAGGGAAGCACATGTCCCCATCCAATCCTCTAAATTAGAGGTATACAGTAAAACTTGGTTATAACAAAGTAATTGGGACCTATGAAATCAATTCGCTATATCGTAATTCATTATATCCATATAAGAAATCCATTTAATTTATATAGCTGGGGATCCATAATGACTTGGCTTTATCCGTAAATTTGCAATATTCGTGTTTGTACTGAACGAGTTTTGCTGTATTGGAGATTTATACGCAATTTCTGTTGGTACTGAAATTTTCTTTAAATTCATTAAAATTTGCAGAGAAACCTTTAACAAGTTTAAATAATTTAATCCTTATGTCAATGAAATGTAATGAACGTGGATCTGCATGGGAAATATGTCAGTTATTGAAAAAAGGTCAAAATAATTAAAACCCTAGCCTTGAGCTTTTGCGAAGTGATAAATGACTTTGAAAAATTGTGTTGCATTCCTGTGGCTTTAATTGCTCTCTTTATAATCAAAGCTCAAAGTCAGGATTCTGGACCAATAATTTGAGTTTTAATATGTTTACTGACAAATCGCTTTCCTTTCTTTACCTCAAAGCTATAGGATTTTACTTTGGACTATTTGTTACTCCTATGAACAATGATGAAAAATATTAGGAATGTCAACTCAAACTACCTAAAATAACCTCTCCGATTAACAAAAAATAGCAGTATCTTTGTTGTCTATATTGATAAAATTTTAAAGTCACTCATACTTTAAACAACAGAATTTCAACAAAATGTCTACCATTGTCGGTACGCATATGCCATGTACAATAAGTGTTCATATTAATCATACATTCTACTTTGATATATTGTGTTCACATATACATTTTTACCTTTATTCTTCGGCATATTTGTTGTTTTCAAAAGATTCGATAGTTTTGACTAAATCAATCAGCTCTGGAAACGTTTTTCAGAGATAAAGCTGTTTCTCAACCCACGAGAGTCGAGAGGAAACGAGTGCAATAACACCGGAAGTAATGAGTGGATCCGACTCATCAAAACGCTTACATTTTGTGAATTTATAAAACGTTTTTATGATCTCTCTCTCTCTCTCCCTCTCTCTCTCAATCTCATGCGTTTCTTAGTTGGAGATTGGAATTTATTATACCCCCCCCCCCCGCTTGAAAAGTGGGAGGGTATATAGTAATCGGTATTTCCGTCCGTCCATCCGTCTGTTACGCTTTGGGGTACCCATCTCTTATCCGCAACTCCTCTCATAATACTGAAGGAAATTTAATGAAACTTTCACAGATTCTTAATTATACATATTGCCATTGTGCACCTCCTATTTTTACTTTTTTATCTGACATACATTTTTGATTTTCCAGATTAAAACATGGACACTGCCATTATATTCATATGGGAGGCGGGGGGTATCATTTAGTGAGCTCATTGCTCACAGTAGTGTACCTCTAGTTTCATTTCACGAGTGGGGCAGGATTTTTTTTAATTAAATCTTCACAAATGCAAAGCACGAGTGAAACCTGTCTCACGAATTAATTAAAAAAAATCCATTTAAATTAGCCTACATTAACATGATTAATCGGGTTTCTAGGCCTGGTAGTTGTTATATTTTCTTTAATTTTAATTCAGGATAATTTGTCACTTTCTTAATGTAATGCAGTGTCATAGACACGTCATAGTTGATTGGTTATGAGATTTCAGGATGGAAGAAAACCATACTTACTTGCAGTGTCACGGATTGGTTAACTGATCAAGTTGTCAATGTGCAGTTTCATGGGTTCATCCAAAAG
Source organism: Saccostrea glomerata (assembly GCA_003671525.1). Classification (NCBI taxonomy): domain Eukaryota; kingdom Metazoa; phylum Mollusca; class Bivalvia; order Ostreida; family Ostreidae; genus Saccostrea; species Saccostrea glomerata. The sequence continues at coordinate 356,301 of PRKT01000512.1, read as the reverse complement.
GTTATTGCCTAATTATTAGAACTTTGCCTCTCAACAAGAGACATAAACTTATAATATCAGCCTAAATTACTTTCCCAACGAAGGTCATGTATTAAGATCAAGTGGTCTATAACACTGATATTGTCGTATTTTTTCATGCTTTACTGAGGGGTGCTTACTCTTCTATTGCACCTGATCCAACCTCTGGTAAGCAGTCTGTGTTTTGCTTTGTCCCTCCCCCATTCCTGTTTCAAGGGCCCTTAAATTTGAACTTGATTATTGGTTGTGATATTTCCTGACAAAATTATACAATAGCACATGCAGACTTATAACAGTTAGCTTTTAAATGTCAAAAAACCTGCTTTTTCTCGACACTATATTTTTTGTTCAATTTACTAAACCTAGTTCAAATGTCATGAGACCCATCCATCAGGGACCTGTATACTAGTATAAAGGTATTTGTATCCATGGTTTAAAAAATTTCGAAATTTTCGATAGTATATCATAAACGTGTAATTTTAAGAGCAGGGCAAGTTTTAGGATATAGGGGCCTATATTTAAACAAGAGGCCCATGGGCCACATCGCTCACCTGAGAAGCTTTGATCATTCTGTTCTTTAATAGATTTCCCCCTTGTAATACATATTGTGACCCTGACCTACCCCACTGATCATAATTAAGACAATTTGAAATCTACACTATCCCAGGATGCTTCCACATAAGCTTCAGCTTTTCTGGCCCACTGGCCAGATTTTTCCAATATATTTCTATGTAAAACTTTGATTCCCCATTGTGGCCCCGCCCATATCCCCGGGGGTCATGATTTGAACAATTTAGAATCTACACTTCCCCAGGATGCTTCCACATTAGTTTCAGCTTTTCTGGCCCAGTGGTTCTTGAGAAGAAGATTTTTAAAGATTTTTCCTATATATTTCTATGTAAAACTTTGATTTCCCATTGTGGCCCCGCCCTACCCCCAGGGATCATGATTTCAACAATTTAGAATTTACACTACTCCAGGATGCTTCCACATAAGTTTCAGTTTTTCTGACCTAGTGGTTCTTGAGAAGAAGATTTTTTAATGACCCAACGCTATTTTTGTCTTTTCTTGATTATCTCCCCTTGTGAAAGGACTTGGCCCTTCATTTTAATAATTTTAATTTCCCTTTACCCAAGGATGCATTGTACCAAGTTTGGTCAAAATTGGCCCAGTGGTTCTTGAGAAGAAGTCGAAAATGTGAAAAGTTTACGGAAGGACAGACGGACGGACGGACGACGGACAAAATGTGATCAGAAAAGCACTTGAGCCTTCGGCTCAGGTGAGCTAAAAAAGGTACGGTAAAACTAGAGGACGGGCATGAGACAGTGGCTGGACTGAAGCACAATCTTGCTGATGAATAGAAACAACTAAAACAATAAAATATATTCCAAAGACCTTATAATTACTTTAATAAAATATCTATAATATCTATCTATATAAAATATCTATACATGTATATCACAGCCACCTGGCGTTACTTATTATTAGGTATGTGTATTTTTTTTTTTTATTAAAAGAAAAATAAGTAACGTCAGGTGCATGTGATGTATATACATAAAGTACGTACTGCAATTAGAAAAAAAATATATAAATGATTTCTTTATTCAGGAGGCGGTGGTGGTCCTCTAAAATGATGCCAGGGCGGAGGGTGATGCCGGGGGTGATCAGGGGGGTGCCAAGGAGGGTGATGACGTCCATGTGGTACACAGGGATGCCGTGGGTGTGGTCCGTGTGGAGGTGGGGGGTGGGGGCGTCCTCCATGACAACCAGGTGGCGGTGGAGGGTGATGGCGCCACGGGGGACCGTGATGGTGCTTAAATCTCGGAGGATAATGCAGAACAAAATCATATGAAGACGGATGTTCATCTGGTTCTGTCATCAAAAAAAATACGTTTACAACAAAAAGTAGAACAATCAAAACCAATTAAAAGTATTATATAACTTCATGAAATAAAACAGTCTCAATATATAATGCAAGTAGGAATTCCGCACCTTGAATATGCTCTGCCATATCAGACTGGTCATTTTGGGCATCTTTATTTTTCATTTCTTTTATTTCTTTCTGCTTGTTGTGCTGTTTAACTTTCTGTACAATATTTGCCAGATGGAAATTTTTCGGGAAATTCTTTACACCCCCTGTGGGGACCTGGGCGTCGACCCGACATTGTGGGCACGTCACGGTGGTAGGACCTCTACTGTGTGAAAGGTTTTGTAAGCATTCTGTACAGAAGCTGTGTAGGCAAGGTAACGAAATGGGACAGTCGTACAATTCCAGGCATATTGGACAGGTCAATTCGTCATCAAGATTAAAGGAGCTCATCTTATGCCTGAGAAAATGAGTACTGAGGCAAAAATATAGAATCCCCTGCTCTTTTCAGGAAGCTGAATTGCAAAAAAAAATCAACAACAACAAAATAAATTATAAACAAATGAAATCAACTTAATTGAATCTCTTGCTTAATTATAACAACTGTTTGATAGCATAGAATCTTGCACTCACTATGACTTGCCGTACGTGATGGAATTAATTACCATTCTACTATAGGCTTATTACAAAAAAACAGTGACAGTCAGAGCAGTGAGAGCACTAGAAATTGGAATACTTACCTTCACTTATCTCAATACGACAAAACGAAAGTACAGGTATTACTGAATAAAATACACATGTACATGCGCAGGCATGTTCACTTTTTATGCGCCAGGATCGATAGATATTGTTTTTGTCCTGTCTGTCTGTCTGTCTGTTTGCTTGTCAGTCTGTTTGTCTGCACACTTTAACCTTCGCCATATCTTTTGAACCACGAAAGATAGCGACTTCATATTCGGTATGCATATTCCACTAATTAAGCTCTTCCAAATGACACCATAGTAAATGACCCTGTGATCTTAACTGTGGCCTATATGCTAAAAATAGTTTTTTCTACAAACTTTAACCTTCGCTATAACTTTTGAACCATGAAAGATAGAGACTTCATATTTGATATGCACATTCCAATAATCAAGTTCTTTCAAATGACTCCAAGGTCAATGACCTTGTGGCCTTGACTGTGACCTATATGCTAAAAATAGGGTTTTTTAAAACTTTGTTGCCGCCGGGCGTAACACAAACACGTCTTGTTGTCCCCCGCTTTCGCGAAAGCGAGGGGACATTAAATCTCATTCGTCTGTCCGTCAGTCTGTCAGTCTGTCAAGTACTTAATTTTTCCTTTTGAAAATGCTAGTTGCATTGCAGTATAGTAAAATAAGGTAGTATGATAATTCATGGATATTTGGTTATATGAAAGAGGTTGGAATAAAAAAAAATACTCCCAAACGAAATAAGAAATCGGTTTCCTTTTTTTTTAAGATAAGTTTTCTCTGACTGCCCTGCTTTCCTTTCAAAAAACGATATTCGGCGCCTGAACCAATATCAATAACTTTTGTTTGGTTTATATAAAAGCCACGATTCCCATTTTAAAAAGAAAATTAGAATATTAAAGAGTTGATTTCTAAGCAAAACAAATTGTGATGCACGGTGAAAAGCATGTTAGATTTTGGCGAAGGGTAAAGTTTAATTCTCAAATGCATGTAAAACCCCAAGGTCAAAAGATAAAAAATGTTGTTACCCAAAGAAATGACTTATCTCAATGCGTGAAATATGAAAGCCCAAGATCTAACCATTTCAAAGTTAAGTTTTTAAATGTGGGTCAAATTTTATGGTCAAAAATACTAGTACTTAGAGGGATGCCTTGTCAACAGAAATATACAAATGAAAAAAAATTAAAGCCCTAGCATCTATACAGTTCGAAAGTTATGGCCAAGGTTATTTTTATTTTCAAAACTACGGTATATCAAACTTATTAGTATTCAAAGGAAGCTCTTTTCATAAGAAATACGGTACTCTTGTGAAACATGAAAGCCCTTGTACTAGCTGTTCAAATGTTATGTCCAATTAAGGTTAAAGTTTTAAAGGCGTCAAACTCAAAGTTCAAAATATTTAAACCATGGAAAGATCTTGCCACAAACTTGTACCAGTCTTTAACCTTGGCCAATACTTGTGTATGGATATTTTTATGCCCCCTTAATCGAATATTCGGGGTTATATAGTCTGTCTGTTTGTTCGCAAAACTATGATTTTGTCCATAATTTTTGTCTGGGTGGGACTATGGCTTTCATATATCACAGGTGTATTCCTTATGACAAGACCTTTCTTTGAATACCACCAAATTTGATCTTGACCTTAGAGTTTGACACAGTTTTACACAAAAATCCCAAACTTTAACCTTGGCAATAACTTTTGAACGGCTAGGGCTAGGGTTTTCTTACTTCACATATATATATATATATATGTAATCCTTGTAACAAGACTTTTCTTTAGAAACCAACAACTTTGACCTTGATGTTTGACCTACTTTAAGAAAAAAAACTTTAACCTTGCCCATAACTTTCGAAAGGCTTGGGCTAGGGTTCCCATACTTCACATGTAGTCTAATGTAATCCTTGTTACAAGAAATTTCTTTTAGAACCAACAACTTTGACCTTGACCCTCGAGTTTGACCTACCTTTCAGAACTTTAACCTTGGCCATAACTTTTGAACTTTTGCTAGAGCTATCATACATGTATTTCACAATTGCATTTCTTGTAAGAAGGTTTTACTCTGAGTACCAACATATTTGAGTTGCATTTAAAAAAAAATTATTTTTGCCATGTTGCCATAAGGTACGGGGGCATCAATGTTTCACAGACACATCTTGTTTTTTTTTTTTTACCTTTTGGCCATATCCCTGGAATTTGAATTACTATTAAGGACGATCCAGGCATTTTTTTGTTTCTATCAACAGGTATACATGTATATATTATATAATGAAATCTTTGATAAATTTCTATAATATTTACAAATTGTAGATCCTCTACTATGTTCAGAGTTCTACCTTTCTGAAACCATCCTTATTTTTTTTTTACTTCATATTCCATAATCGTGAAACTTTGAATTGAAAATTAAGAAATATGCGATCAGACTTGTTCATTTGACTCATATAAACATTACTCAAGTTGACATTTTCAATTTGCTGGATAAAATATTTGTATATCATCTTTCCTTAAAGTAATTAAACCTTGGAAATATCTTTTGAACAGTTTTTATTAAGACAAGTCCTTTTGTTTTTTAAACAATTTTGCTCTTGTATAAAATCAAAGGCCTGAAGGGCCTGCGAGTTGACTCGCTCGAGTCAATTGAGTTTTTTCATACATATGGGCACCATACCTTAATATATTCAGTTTATTTTGCATCTTAAGAGATTGAATATTATATGTCTGATCCATGTTCAGTTCTTAAACAAAGTGTATATTGCTTTTCCTTTATATATACAGGTTGGCACTAATGGGCTTCTGTATTATTTTGACTGGATTCTATAATGAATTTCAGCACATTAGCTGAAGTGGTCAGTGTTATGGGATAATTAGGTTAAAGATTCCCACAGCAAATCTGGATTCTATAAATAGATTTTCAACAACAACTAGCTGCAGCTAATGAGAGCATCAGGTGTTTGTGTTAGGGAGTATTCTAGGTCAATTATAAATAAACTTCAGATGGGAAGATTAGATCTGCCTAACATGCTTGAACATATATTCATACGCAGTAATTTTACATCATACAGGTATTTAATCAAAAATTTCTTTAAAAGCATATGAGGCAAAAATAATCATGATAATGTTACAGTGTGAAATTTTATACAGTTTTTACCTCTTAAGTTTATACAATCACTCAAACCAAAGCATTTTTTGCTAGAACTATTGTATTTGGCGTATGGATCACCTTGATGAATGCGTGAAAAATTTTACAGCACTGAAACGGCTATGTCGACAGGGAGTAGCTCGCTACGCGAGTCAACTCAAAAAAATAACCTTGGCCCAATCTTTGAAAACTTTGTGTTTTAGATGTACTTTTCTCCTAACTAGATTTTCCTCTGGATGCCATAAACTTTTCACCTTTTGACCTTGTAGTTTGGCCCACTTAAAAAAAATAAATTGATCTTTAAATAGCCATAACTTTTGAATGGTCAGTGCCAGTAAATTCATATTGTACAGGCTAATTTAGACAAATCCTTTTTTTTGGGGGGGGGGGGGGG
>PRKT01000512.1:331687-349635 GCA_003671525.1 Saccostrea glomerata | reverse complement strand
GGGGGGGGGGGGGGGGGGGGGGGGGGGGTTACATAACTTTTTATCTCTTGACTTCGGACTTTGAAGAGCATTCGAGAGACTTTAGCTTTCACCTTATACGGCTTATATGCTGCCACATGGGAGCATGAGTGTTTCACAAACACATCTAAAGTATATACCTGTAGTAAATCCATCAATGATCAAGAATAATTTAGAATATACATTATAAATCTTGAGAAGAACTAAGCTAAAGCAGAAACAAAGATACTCTTGCTATACATTTTTGAGACAGGTAATTTCATCCATGACAAAATCAAGCCATGATGGCCTTAAGATCAAAGACACTAGAATATGATTCATTATTACTTTATTCAACAATTTTATTTACAGCAGCTTTTCACAACAGTTTTTATTTACAAATTTAATCTACTGAGATAACTTAAAACACTACCTGTGTTAAAACTCACACAACTAAAATATCAATACGTCATGCTAACGATGAAAACCTCTTTCTCTGAAAAAGGAAGGCAAATGAAAGCAATAATAAAAGGAACGAAAAAATTAAATTCTAAATAAAATACCCCCATCAGGTCAGCTGATCCAGTAGGTATTTCTATGATTAATAAATCATCCTCTCCAGACAAAGCATGTACCATACAAAGAATCACATATTTTTCATATATTTACATTATAAATGTTTTTCAACTGAATAGGAAATTTAGGCATTGTTTGTTGATGTTATTTTTTCACACAGATTTGTAGCAAATTGTGAGACACAGAATTTCAGACAATCCTTAATAAGTTTGTTTGGAATTGTTTTCTACAGAGTTGTAGATCTAGAAGAGTAGACAGGAATTTTTTTCCCAATTTATAAGCTCTTGATAAAAGTCCAAATAAACAATGATAAACAGGAAACAATTTTTCTTCATGTAAATATCCCCCTCCCCCCTTTAGCCATGGACTTTGCACTTGTTTAGATTTTATACTTATTAAGTGAATTAACTTAATGAAGGCAAAATTTACAAAGAATAAATAAATAAAAAAATTTTTTTTTAAATATTTTTAGTCAATTTCTTTAAAAGAGGGGGTTATTTCAATTAGACAGAAGGCAATTCCAAACGAACAATTATTTTTTGGTCTTACATGTCTTAGCTAAAATATATTTATCAAATCTTAATACTCAATTTTAATATATATACTTTGTACATAACTTGTCTTGTGCAAATAAATATTACATATGTTTTGGAATATATTTCACATATTAAATGTATTATGTATTCACTAAGAATTAACATGTAACTTGAACAGTTGAGCCAACAACAGGGTTCCACATCTTCACTTCAAAATTAAATGCAGTGGAGTCACATATATTGTTTGGATATAAATATTGGCACCAGAGTTTCCTTTTAACTTCCATTTGAAGCATAAAAAATAATCACTTGCAAACTTCACAAATACACTTGTACACAGCACAAAAGTGTTGTTTCAGTTTCGTTTTTCTTAGGTAAGGTATTTTTGTTGATGACTTGTAGTTAAATGAAAATTGGGAAAAGCACATAAAGCGTTTTTTTCAGAAAGTTTGTGAACCTTTAAGATTTTTGTCCAAATACTTAATTAGATTTAAATTTTTCCATTCCACAGTGTTATAGTCAATCAGAACACATAGTTGGGAACCTTCCAATCTTCTCTTTTAAGAAACATCTGAAAAAACAACAAAAAAACCCTTTAAATCGTGCATAAATAGTTTAAAGTAACATATACCTAGTAATAAAATCTTTTGCTGCACGCTTTTTCTGAGTTACAAGTTTCTTCAATAAATCCATTGCTTAGACCACTACCAAAAAGTACTTGAAAATTAGTTTTCTTTCAAATTTTAATCATGTTAATAGTTGATATATACTGGTTCATCTCTCAGCAAAACTGAACAATGAAGGATAATTCCGATGTTGATAAAATCAGCTTCAGAAATACTTAAAAGAGGGTTAAAGCTCTTGAAGAGTTACAGCAAATTTTAAATAGAAAATAACGAACTTTTGCAAAAAGGAAAATTGTTCATATTTTTCTCTAGTTAAATGTTACTAATTGTAAGATTTTAGTGAATAGCACAGTACTAGATTACAAGATACTTACAGCTTACTGGTGTATCACCAAATCTTCTGTGAATCTGGTCATGATTGAACTTTAAGAAAGCTTCATATTGTTCTGAAAAAAAAAAAGATTGAAGTTGTCTGATACTTCACTTATATTTCTATGCATTCAAGTGATAAAAGATGAGGGAAAAAAATGAATACTTAAGTTGTCTACTTCTTGCACAGGTAATATGATTCACATGACTCACTAAGACATTGACTTTTTAAGGGTAAGTGTCTCAAGAATATTATGAATAAAACTTCAAAATTTTGTGAAGATTAAGATAAAAAATATAATTTCTTTATCCACCTCAACGTAAAAACCGAATCATGATGCCTACCTGCTAGTTTGCATGTGAGTACTGAGTTATACTCCTGTCGCACTTGGTCCTCCCGATCCTTCAGCATGCGCTCACAGATCATGCTGACCTGCCGGAAAGTGAAGATGGGAATGTCTTTTTTGTTGGGGGAGAGGGCATTGAACAGCGAGGTAGATGAAGAAGACCCTGAGGGGAGGTCCAGGAGCGATGACTGCGACGAGGACGACTCGTGTGGGGGAGACATGCTGGGTGGGCTGGGGCATCCTGGGAACTGTAACTGTTTCCTTCTCTGCATCCTCTTTATTTCATGACTCAGATTTGTAGCAATTTGCTCTATAAATTTAAGAACATACCTTGAATCAAATTTATCTATACATATTGAAACACAGAATTTTAACTTTTCTTTTCAATTTTATAGGATTTTAAATGTATAATTGCAGTATTGTAAAACTGATTCAGATTAAAATGTTAGAAGTAACACTGAAATAGCTACATAAATCACAATACATGATGAAAAGCCATGTTTACACTTCAACTACATGTAATTTCTTTCTATCATTCATTTTAACCTTTTTATTCTTACACAAAATAGTAAATACGTTTTTTTTTTCAAAATACTTTAAACATGCAAGCAAGATTTTTTTTATACCTGAACTTAGTTTTGGTCCAACTTCCCCAAAAGGCGAAGGTTGAAGTTGGTGTTGTTTTGTCGGAGGAGTTGATGGAGACAGGGTCATGGGCATACATCTTCTTCGTTTGGGTGTGGTTTGACCTGGGCTGTGTAAAGGATCGAATTCTAGAGATCTTTTCAGAGTAGCACCGCAAGCCATCTTTTGTTGATGGGCACGGTTCGAAGAAAGTCAAATTTACTAAAAATATGGGAAACAGTAAGCCACTAATGTGGATGTTAGGATTGGAAAATGTATAAACTTCCTCGGTATACGATAAAATGACTTAAAAGACACTCCTTTTGGGCTCGATGGATCTCGATTTAACGATAACTACGTTAACCATCCGCCACAAATATGGAGTCTCTTCAAATCAAAACAAGACAGCCTCGTTTTGAGAACAATTGATTTCGGCAAAACGAAAATGATTAATCATGATAGTGTATATTTTATTTAGCGAATATTACAATTTTTTACTAATAAATTTGTTGTTCCAAACAGTTATGAAATTATATAACAATGCTTTAAACGATAAATACTAATAAATTTGGCTCAAGAAGATTAAATGATTATATTTTCTTTCGTTTTGTGAATTACGATCATAATTATGTTACGCAATGGTTGTTGCAAAAGGAAAAAAATGTCAACAAAGCACTTGTTCAGTACTTGTTGCAGTTTTGTTGTGCACTGTCAAGGTAATGTGTCAACGTGTCAGCTAAAGTTGAGCAAACCTTATGCATATGTATGGAACTATTTTACATTTATTTCATATATGCATGATTTGTAACTGAAAAAAATGATTTATCCTAATCAACTTATTCGAATTTCCTCTGGTCAGACAGAGACATTTCTGGGCCGGGCTCGGTATACTATTGATTTAATGATTAAGCTACATACTTTAATAAGCTATATAGCTTTATTAAGCTATTTCGATTAGCTCATTAACCTTATTAATTTGCAGTTTCCTCAATTTTTTCTCTTTTTTTTGGGGGGGGGGTATTCATATGTGGACCTACTCTTGCAAGAAAAGTGGACAGGCTTTTGACACTACACCCAGTGGATGTGGGGGAAAACCCGTCTACCCTGTACTTATCTTAAGAGAATAATATAGACCTGCTGTAATACTACTGATAACGTTAAACATTAAATTCAGTTGAAACAAGGATGATTGACTGTGATGTATTTTTATAAATTTCAGTGTAATCTGATGGATGTACAATACAGCAGCATTGATATCCCAGTATATATTTAGCACACTGACACTTCCCACCTAAAACTAATATAAAAATGGTGAAAAGAAAAGGAAATCCACAAAGAGCCACTGAGGAGAAACAAAGATGCTTGACTTGGAACATGGACTCCCTAGGTACGAGGGACCAGGGAGGCTCTATGTCTATAATAAACGATGGCGACCCCATTCTCTTACATGAACTTCAAAAGTCGAGTTCTAGCTCCTCAAAACAAAAACACAGAAAGGACCCTGATCAACAAACTTCTCACTTCTCACACGATCTCATGCATGACATGTTCAACATTATTTTAAGGGATTGTGTCATGTATGTGCCAATTCTAAGCTCCAAGCAGTGTCCTGAGCATGATGGAGGGAAGTATTTTGAAATAGGGACATTTAAGGTAAAGATTACAAACGAGAGTTTCACTCCACCTGTACCATCCCAGCTGCCGGAGTGCAGAGAGTATTGGCTGTACATCCACAAAAGCCACGGAGAGGGCTCGAAAACTACTGAACATAATATGCTGTACTTTGAAACTTGTGAAGTTGATGAAAATGAACCAAAGGAGACAATTCAAAGATTATTCTGGTGTGCTGAAGTGGATCTGCCTCTACAGGTGCTGACTGTTTAATAATTATTAAAGTTTGATTGAATTTGATTTTTAAGCTTTTATTATTGATTCTCAAAAAATTCTATAAAACAATTTTTCTGTTAAATTTATAGTTTTATTTGTATTTTTATGTGTACACTATGGAAAAGATTTGTTAATTTCTCTTTTCATTTTTTCGAGTAGGTGTTAAATTCTCTAAGCGAGTGTAAGCTGCTCCAGTGTGTTGGTCATTATGACAACAGTGAAGCCATCCTACATGTGACTGTGTATGGGTCAGAGAGGCTGATCACCAGACCAGCATTCGCCAGCGAACCAGTCAAGTCTAAAGTAACCAGCTCAGTTCTAAAGAATGTCATTGGATATTTCTTCTCCTTGGAACCACCAGGTCTAGTTTTACTTTATATGAAAAATAATACCACTGTCAATGATCTTGAACTTTTCCTGATAGAAATTAAACATTTAATATGTTACCAATCAGAAAATATATTCAACTGAGACAAAGAATGAATGACTTTGCTCCTGAAAGGTACAATTACTATGAGATTGTTTATGTTGTATTTCTATCAGTTAATTCTACTGTTACAGACTACTCCCATCTGCCATGTGTCAGGAAGCATGACATAGAACATCTGTACGCCGTGGTGAAACAGAGACATGATGACACAGAGTTAGAGGTCAGTGTTGACGTACAACACGATTGGCTGAGACCTGAACTTCGACCTTACCAGGTCAAGGGGGTCAAATGGATGTTACAGAAGGAACGCTATGGTCGTCTGGAGGAGAACAAGCATGAAGGTATCAAGAGCTTGTGTAAAAGACAATTGATAAATGTGCTTTTTAAATTTTTTCCTGATTAGTTTAAAAGGTGGTTTATTTATTTTTCCAGATAAGATTTCCCTCCACCCCCTGTACAGTGAGATTGAAACAAAAGACAAACAGACACTTTACTATAATACGCTTGGAGGAAGGTAAAATTACAAGTTTATTTTCCTTACATTTACATTTGTAATTCCATTGTTGTATACTTATGTGTACTTAAAAAGCACTTCATATTTTAGTGGCTTTTGGTGCAGACGATGATTAGAGACAAACAGACACTTTACTATAATACGCTTGGAGGAAGGTAAAATTACAAGTTTATTTTCCTTACATTTACATTTGTAATTCCATTGTTGTATACTTATGTGTACTTAAAAAGCACTTCATATTTTAGTGGCTTTTGGTGCAGACGATGATTAGCCAGTTTTTGAATACCGCTAAGAAATTATTTACAATGTACAGCCTAGACATGTGAAATGCAAATTTTTGATTATGCCAAAAGCAACACACCAAGTAACTGTACTAAATTTGGAATACTGCAAATTATGTACACATATAGCAGCGGGAAAATTTAGGAGGATGAATGTTTATTGATTATTAAATATGGTAGTTGTACATTTCAGCCTTCTGAGGAACAGACCAGTGGCTATAACAGCGCCCCCTGGAGGACTTTTAGCAGATGAAATGGGTCTGGGTAAAACTGTTGAAGTTCTAGCTTGTATCATCCTTCACCCCCGACAGAATGTGGATCCACCCCAGAGAATTACTACATTGTCAGAATATCAAGTAATTTGAAAACCTCCATCAAAGAGATATTTGCTATTTCATATCAGATAAAGCTCTAAAGGATGTTTTATGTATGTGAGTGCATGTTGTATAAGAACATATTCAGTACATTTTGTTTTTATACATCTGTTTGATTATAAGCTATCATTAAAAAAACAACAACTTGAAGAAGGTATAGAGTTACAGCAATGTAAGACATGCTAGTCTTTAGTGATACATGTATTTGCTTTTCGTTATATTTTTTAATGTAAATGTTTCAGAAAAGTGAGGGACTTGGAAGTTCTGATGTTGAATTCACTTTGGAAGGTGTGAGGAAGGTGAAAGAAGAATTACTAGACAGTGATAAAGGTCAACATAAAGGTCATGATGAAGGTTGTGTTAATGGTCAAGTGAATTTTTCAGACGATAAGAAAACAAGTCAAAGTTTAGACAAGAAAGATGATGATTTGGATTCTGATAAAGTTGATCACTGTACCTCAGAGCGATCATATACGACCCATGGTATGGACACAGATGTAGGTCAGCTTAGTGATATGCCTAACCAAATACTCAGCAGTGAATCCCATTCCACAGACAAACAAACAGACAGCCCAGAGAATGGGTATGCGGACACACAAACAACCAACAACACAGACTTATATGATGAATCAGGGAGAAATTCTGAGAAAATCCCTGTATCAAGTGAATCCAGCCCTAACAAAGACCTCCTTCACACGGACATTTCAGTTCCACAGACTGTCATAGAATCAGATCTCTCAAATGGAGACGAAGGTGACAGTTTGAATAAAGAGCTTTGTATAGAAGGGGACGTACATATGGATGTAGATCTTGTAAATAGTGTAAACTCAGGTCTGAAGGGAAGTGGAGATGTGGAAAAGTGTGAAGATGATACTGATACTGAGAAAAATTTACCTGGAGATGAATTAGAAAATATTGAAGAAGTGAGGATGCATGATCATCCCTATTTAGAAATTTCTCAACCTGACATTAACAAAACAGAACAAGTCCTTCCTCAGACTGAACAAAATCCACATTCAAAATCAACAACAAAATCAAAAAAGTCCAAATCAAAGAGACAGAGTAAAGGCAGGGAGAAACCTCCAAAAGAGAAGACCCCGGTCAAGCGGAAAAATACCAACAAGTTTGTAGAACTGGTTCCCGAGGACCAGTTTCGCAGTAAGAATATTTTCGACTACACAGAGTCTGTGGCCCCTAGAAACTTCTTTGAGTGTATCTGTGGTACAGCCAATGACTCAAGGAAGGTCAATAGGTCACGTACCCAGCTTCACAGGGTTCAGTGTGTGACCTGTGGTCTGTATCAGCATGCAGAGTGTGTGGGTTATGACCTTCAGGATCCGTATAGAGGGCAGTACAAATGTCCCCACTGCCTCGTCATAGCAGTAAGTCCCCACTAAATCAATTAAAATGAAGTAATATAAAGAAAAGGTTTACACTTTTGTTTGGTTAAATGAAAATGTTGAAATTTTAATTGTAAATGTTTTTTGGTAGGAGCCAATCAAATCGGGAGCTACATTAATTATCTCTCCAGCAGCGATAAGTCATCAGTGGACAGAGGAAATCCAGAAACACATCAAGAGAGAGTCCCTCAAAGTCTTTGTTAGTACAAATTCTTTCTTATTCACTTTAAACAATTGCCCATCAGTAAAAATTGATTCAATTTGTCAAATTTTTGTCTTGCTTTATTTGATTACTTATTGTAAAACTTTCCAAACTTAAGGTATACAATGGTGTTAACAAGCAGAGGTTTGTCCAGCCTATGATGTTAGCCAGACAGGATATTGTAATCACGTCGTACGAAACTCTCCGCAGCGAGATTAACTACGTCGACCTACCTCACAGTAATAGTACGTACCAAACAGACAAATTCTGCACTCAAATTAATTATTATTGATCGTTAGAGTTCATGAACCATAATTTATTCTCTGCTTTTTAGGTCAGAATGGCAGAAAGTTCCGACATCCCAAACGCTTCATGGCGACTCCTAGTCCTATCACTGCAGTAGAATGGTGGAGGGTAAGGGGGCCTGCTTCTTATATTACAATATACAATACTGTAAACCAACGATAATTCATGTGTGAGAAATTTTTGCAAAGTTTGTGAGAGCCTGGTAATCGTGCATATTTCTCGCCTCAAACCGTTCCTCAAATTCTGTGTCTTTTAAGTACAGATATAAAAAAGCATAATCGTGAAAATTAATTGTCACGAAGTAGTTTATCACCACTAAATCGCGAAATAAAGTTGTTGGGAATAAAAGTTGGTTTACAGTATACATCTTTAAAAACATTTCTACAGATGTTAAGGAAATCTGTTTAATTTTGATGTTTCTTATTCTAGTGATAAATGTACCTGTATATCGAGATGAAGTTTTGTTGAGAAGTCTGTAATTGACTTTGTTCCTCTTTTTCTGAGTAGATATGTCTGGATGAAGCTCAGATGGTGGAGTGTACTACAACCAAGGTATGCTTCTACTGATCTTCAATTAAACCTGATGGAACTTGGAGTAAAGTGATTCAGAGTGATCTCTGGACTTTGTATTTTATATTTCAGACAGCTGAGATGGCCCTGCGACTGAGTGCTGTCAACAGATGGTGTGTAACAGGCACGCCAATACAGAAAAGTATCGAAGGTGATGTACCAACAGCAAAAGTCTTCTTACAAATTAAAGATCTTAATGTTTTACACAATAAGTGTCTTTGATATTGATGTTATCTAAAAGATGAACAGCCAACACTCAGAGATGGGCAGCTCAGAGAACAGGTATACAGGGGGTTAATTTGATAAATTTGTAGATGGGATAAATAGCCCTCTTCTACCTTTTTCTATGAAAGAGGGAAAATAAAAAGAAATCAGTTATGATAGGATAATAGTTGGTGTAAATGATATTTGACAAAATGTTTTATTTATTTTACACTGAATATTAATTATTAGATGGAGGAGTTGAAAGTGAAATACCTGATAAAGTCGCGGACTGTTGTCCACTCTGTGAATGACCAGCTGACCCCCGTCAAACAGAGTCTACAGGACCTACAAAGGGAGGTCAGTACGGCAGGGAATAAAACTCATTTACATCTCTTAGAGAACGGAGAAACAAATTCCTATTACATTTATTTACACATATAAACTTGAATGTGTTTAAGGAGCAATATATCGTGGGAGTAAACAGCACAAAGTAAAAAATCTCGTGTGGTAACATTCTGAAAAGTCATAATAATCACAAATGCTTTGAAAATCTGTAAAAATGTATTATTGGAAGAGAAAGTATTTTTCTAGGAATTATTTACCTCTAAAACTATTTCTTATTCTGTCATTTATTTCAAATTTGCCACTTTGTAGTTTATGGAGGGACAGGAATGGTGGTTGGAGGTGATCCAGTTAGCGGCTCAAAGAGACATTGATGACAGATTGATTGACCATGTGAAAAATGACCTCAGTAACCAACAGACTAGTGTTCTATCAGTCTCTATGGCAGGGGCGTAAGTAGTCATAGTAAACACGAATGAGGGTACTTTCAGTTTCAATGGCAGGGGAATAAGTAGTCTAAGGAACCACAGACTATAGAACTGTTGCTAACCATGGTTGGGGCAAACATTTACTAGTGTACTACACATAGATGTCTCCATGGCAGATTAATAGCAACCATGGCCTAGACCAATGTACTATCAAAATTCTTGTTAGGGGTATAATTAGTCACTGATAACTACACAATTTGTTATCTTGATTTTATAAAGAAAAGAAATGGAGTTTAAATTATCATAATTTTTTGTGGTTTACAAAATGATTCTTTTTATTAGATTTCACAATGTGTATGGACTGGAGCTGGTGATGCAGCAGAGAATGATGGCCTTGGAATCAGCATATGAGAAACTAAAGCAGGCCCTGAACAAGGTCACGGGAGAACCCTCGCAGGATCTCATCAACGAGACAGTGGAGTGCTGTCTGAGGCCAGTAGAGGGCGTTAAAAGCAGGTACAGAAAACAGAGAACGGAATATTGTCAAAACGATATATTCAATATATACTTTCTACTTAAGCACCTTAATTTACTAAATATGCCTAGTGCAGATTTCATTAACCATAAACAAGGGAATATCCTACATGTTATAAATTCATTTTCAGTTGTTCCTTCTGTAAAATCCACCTCCTGTTTGAAGATTATGAAGCCAAGCTGTTTTCATTTCAAGAGAGGTATATTAAATGCAATTACTACAGTTATAAAATGAACATTCAGTAAAAATGAATGCAATATTTCAAAAAGTAAAAAGAGTAATTAAAACGATATGAAGCTGTTGACAGAGAACTCTAATTATACATTGAATTCTTTATTTTCTGCCCCCCCCTCCCCCCCCCATTATTTAGTTCTTTATTTGTTGTATCCTCCCCTCCCAGAGCCTTTGCTGTGGCTGAGGACACTACAGAGGTCGCGTCCGGAGCTCGACGTCAGGGCACCTGGGCCGACAGCGAGATGGAGAGGGCGCTCAAGAGTGTACTCAGCTTCGCCAGGAGTCACGCAAGTAAGAGGGCAGGAATGTACCATACAAAGATTTTTATGAGTAACATGTCGTTAATTGTCCTGTAGCTTGGAGGATGTGTTTAACATTTCCCCCAGAAAGCTTTAGAAGTACATGTTATTTCGTGGTTGTTTTCTTACAGTGGACAGGGATCTTATTCATTATGGACAAACACACATTGAGATCATGGACAAACTGAAAAAGGAATTCAAAGTAAGACCTATCTTATTTTCTTTGTATACTGTAAACCAACTTTTATTCGCATGCGAAAAATTTTCTCCGGCTTCGCAAGAGCCTCATCATCGCGAATATTTCTCGCTGCGAACCGGTACTGAACGCCTTTCTGTCTATTAACAGAAGATTGAAAAAAGCCTAATTGTGAAAATTAATCGTCGCCAAATAGTTTACCCCTGGTATATCGCGAAATAAAGTTGTCACGAATAAAAGTTGGTTTACAGTACATAGTTTTAAGCTCACCTCTTCTGAAGGCTCAATATATCCATTGTCCATCTTCCTTGTTGTTGTCATTGTCAGTGATGTCATCATTAAGTTTTCACAGTTTCATCTTCTCGAGGACCATTTGGCCTTGGCATATTGTATACTGAGTAAAGGAGATTCAAGTTTGTTCAAGTAAAGGGCCACAGCCTATTGAAAGGGGAAAGAATCTAGAATAGGCAAAAATAGAGTGGGTGTTATGAAAAACATTAAATTCTTATCAAGAAACAAATGGGCCAAATACATGTACAATGAAACTTTGTGAAAAATTCTGGACATAGTGTAGATTCAAATCTGTCACATCATAGCCCACAGAGCTAGGCTTTGCCACATTAGGGAATCAATGTTTTCCATGGGAATATGCTAAAAATTCTCTTCTAAAGAACACAAGAATTATAATAAATGATAATTGCATGCATCCTCAGACATGGTAGAAATCATCCCCCTTCCCTGGGCTAGTGTTCTGAAGAACAGTGGGGCCAAGGTGACTCAGACGACCATTGTAGCCCACGTGCCTCATGTTATTTGCCAATGGAAACAGATGTTCAATACCAATGAAAATTTATCTTATGAATATAGTTATAATCTTCTCCCAGTTACTGCGTGTGTTATGGATTAAGTGTAAGACATGTCTAATGATGAGAACTGATATAATCTTCTTTCACAGTTACTGCGAGTGTTGTGGATTGAGTGTAAGGCTCACGTCTCGTCCTTTGATGAGCTGAGTATGGCCACAACCAGACTGAGACTGAGGTTACCAGATGAACCGAAACCAGACGTCAACCAGCTCAACATTCTAGAACCATCTGAGGTACTGACACTTCAGTATAATTGTAATGGCATTTTACTGTAAACCAACTTTTATTCACAACAACTTTATTTTGCCATTTATCAGGGGAAAACTAGTTTGCAACGATTAATTTTCACGATCAAGCCTATTTTGCATATTTTTTTTTTAATACAGCTGGATCAGCACAAGTTAAAGTTGTTATCAGAAAAGACAATCAGTGAGAACGAACTCAGGAAAAAATTAGGACAGCTGCTGTATCTACAGAACCTGGCCAAGGTAGGCAGGAATTGTAAAATTATTGTATAAAGTAATAGGGATCAGTGCAACAAACTTTAATGATCACCTTGTATGAATAGAGGAGATACAGATTAAAATCTTCACTATTGTACAAAAAATCGTCACAGTCCAAGTGGAAAAGTTTTCCTCATCCATTTGTGAGCAAAGCAACACTGTAGCTTTAACATATTAATGACTTACTTGCAAAGATTATCAAATAAGGATTTAATGCAGTACTTTTATTTGCATTCTCATGAAACATATCTTTGCAAATTGCATACAGTGAACTTGTATTTTTCACTAGAATGGCTTGGATATTTCCAATTTGTGGGATATACATGTACATGTATCTGAGGTGTTCAGGATCTTGATCCAGATAAATAAGGTGAAAAGTTTGAGACACAGAAATATTTTAATTGGAAAAATGTTTTTCTAGGCTCAATCAAGCAATGAGAGTGGGGAAAATCCAGACCTTTGCCCTATTTGTCAGAAAGAGCTCGGAAAAGAGGTAAACCAAGAAGATTTCTAAAAAAAAAAAAAGAAATACAAATTATTAAAGTTATTTTTTTTCTAGATGACATTTTATTGAAATGTCATTTGTTTTGTTTTCAGTGGTGTGTTTTACACTGTGGACACTGTTACTGCCTGGACTGTATCAGAGTCCTGTGTGAGCAGTACAGTTTTGGGGGCCGTAATCGTCTGGTCAAGTGTGCCGTCTGTCGGGAGAAGACGTACCATAGCGACATCTCGTACGTCAGCACTGTCAAATCAGACAAGGACAAAGATGTGGAGACAAGGGTACAGGTAAGAGAGTAAAATGACCTAATTACTGTAAGCCAGTCTGCCTATATAATGGTTTTTTCTGTATTGATTTATGGATAAATGGTTCCTCACTGGAATCTCTGTATGAACCGGAAATCTTTTATGTCAAAAGGGAAGTCACTCCACCAAGATTATTGGGATTATTCGATGTCTGAAGCAGATAAAGAGAGAAGACCCTGGTGCCAAAGTTCTGCTGTTTTCCTCTGTAAGTTTTCTCTGATGGCTCCTCCAATGACAAGGGCTCAGTATAAATAAATTTTAGTTGATAATTTTATTTTACTTCTACTGTGTTTTGTATTGTAAAGGTACTGTGAAGATGCATGATAAGGTGTTTTGAATTCTGACTTCTGTGAAATTCATAGTTAATTATACTATATTTAGTGGACAGACATTTTGAACATCCTGGTACAAGCATTAGAGGAGAATGAAATCACATTTAAAACACTGTTTTCTGGAAGTAAATTTCAGGTAACTATTCATCCGATGATGCAAATTAATCGCTTTATGTTACAGAGTGATAGTTTGTTAAAATACATATTACACTGAAATTAAGAAATTCAAATAATCCATATCATATATGATGTTTTATACATGCAAACTTAACAGGTATAGTTTCTCATTTAAAGAAAAACTTGGCTGCCTTTAAGTCGGATGAGAGCATAACAGTGTTACTTCTTCCGATTCATTCCGGAGCAAACGGGCTGAACCTGATAGAGGCTACATATGTTCTACTGGTGGAACCTGTGCTGAATCCGGCGCAGGAGTTACAGGCCATTGGACGAGTACACAGAATAGGACAGACCAAGTAAGGAAGAATATAGAAATATAAGTCTTATATCATTCTATTGATTTCAAACTGTATTGAAATTGCATAAAGAGAAGAAAATTTTAAACCTTTCATAAATTATCAATACATAAAGAAAATACAAGAGATCTAAAGACAAAGAAGGAGATATTATATGGAATAGTATAATATCATAAGATCAAACCTCATAAATGAGTACACATCTACACTTTGACTTGTAGACCAACCCAGGTCCACAGATTCGTGATCCGAGGGACGATAGAGGAGAAGATGTACAAAATGTTAAAGTCAGCAGAAGCCACGGCCTCCAGTCACGATACGGAGGAAAACTGCCTCACTGTGGGGGATCTAACTTCTCTCCTGAAAGAGGAGCGGGAGGAGGATCCAGGAGAAAACTCTCAGACTATATGACATCTCAGTTTATTGTTTTTATCCCTTTGTAAAGTGACAAAAGTGATTAGGAATTTATAAAACATCTTTCGTTCACATGGACCAGCTTTAAATTGGAACAAGATGAGGACCAAAACATTATAATCTGGTTAGATCAGGAAACCACCAAATAGAAGGGAGGGGTGAATTAGTTGTGTATCCTTTTACATAGTAATCCTCATATTGAGGGCTGTTTATATTTGTTATATGTATACATGTAGATGTACTGTCATCTTTGCTAGCCAAGGGTAATGATCGGCTCCTCTCCTCTTTTCTTGAAGAGGAAATGAACAGATTGTCACCCTTGGCTAGCAAAAATGCTGTATTGTAGTTATGTTACACTTATCAATACAAGTTATATCTTTTATTATTCTCACATGTAAACACGTACAACTATGTGTATTTTTGTTAGATTCTTGTTTTATGTGAAAATTGTGATTTGACACTAGTGTGCAATACTTTTGATATAAAAAGCCTTGGTGAAAAGGCCTAAGGTCATAAGGTTTGATCACATCTTAAGAACCAATCTGTAGTTCAGAGCTATTAGGTTGTGAGCAAAGATTCTATGAAAAGCAAAAGGTAAAAATGCAGTTCACTGGTTGATAAATCTTACACTATTCATACTGGTTGTGTATTGCCTTTCAGTGACACAGACACTTAAGTGCAAACAATGGACTTTTATGAGAAGCACTGGCTTTTACAGTTGACTGTTTACTTGGACATTTAAACATTCACATCTACAGAGGTACAGAATTGATAATGGAAAAGAAAATCTTTCTAGTGGTCATGGTAATGGTGTTAGGGGAACTTGTATGAGGACTGGATTTGAGGGTAGGATGGTTGTTGTTTTCTTCATGGACAACTTAACTGTGCTTTAAAATAGCCCATTATTTTCATTGAATTATTATAGCGTGAAAGAGCTTCCATCCACTGTCCTAGTGTGAGAGTAATTTGTCAGCCGTAAAAGCCAGCGCTTCTCGTAAAAGTCCACTATTAAGATGCAAAATTATTTTCTCAAATAACTATACCCAGTATTACATTACTTGTCACAAGTGGGCAAATTTAAAAAGGACCAAATTTAAAGAACACAGTATAATTTCTTAAACAGAACTGGGAGTGGGCGAATTTAAAACAGTGCAAATTTGTTAGCCAATGTAAAAGAGCAAAAATAACAAGGGGCAAAAATAACCCTGTATACAGTATAAAATAAAACAAACTCTGTAGCCTTGTGATAAAAATACATACAATTCAACGTTTCTGATGGATATCTATTTATATGTTGACACAATATATAACAGTGAACTTGAAATAAAAGATACCACAGATTTCATATTTGGATATTTAATATAAAAAGACGTCAATGGTATCCTTACATCAAATCTTGATGATGAAATACATGGAGAAAACGAACCGTATTCAAGATCAAAAGTCCATTAAACAATGCGAAGTTTAGAAAAGAGCAAACGCGGACCTCCAAAACATCAGAGGTGGGATCAGGTGCCATGAAGGAGTTAGCATCCCCTGCCGACCGGTCCCACCTGCCGTGTGCTTCTAAAGTCATCATTGAGAATTTTTAAAAAAAAAAAATCCGTTGTCACTTCAGTGTATAAATAATTCTTTAACTAGTAGTATGAAAAAACCTCAGCCATCATTTGAATGAATGATAAATTGTATTTGCTAACAAGGTAATTGTATCGACTATAGAACCTAACGAAATGATGACTTTTAACGAGACTGTTGATATATTTCAGTAAGACTTGTCTGTCAATAATTCACCTCGTTTTAGAAATTGTTTTCTCGTGGAGCATGCTCTTGCATGATCAACTGATCGAGAGATAAAAACTCGGATAAAATTCAGGTGATGAAGGTGTATTGCTGCCTAAGTAAGGGAAGTTGACAATGGAAAAGTTTCATAAAGATTGGTTGTTAGTATCTAGTAGGATATACAAATATGAAACAGATGTGTTTAAGTTAGACTCTGTGATATCTTTTATTTTAACTTCACCGGGATATCTAATATCGACTTGAGTCTTAGAATGGAATTAACCATTTGTACTTGACAATAGGTCGTTGATATGTGTAATGGCAAGTTAAATCATAAGCATATGGAACGCCGTCACTGCCTTATAGCAGAGCACAACATTGCATTGCGTCAACCTTCCACTACATTATGTCAACACTTTATGACATATACTCACACAACTATTGCATTGTGTCAACCTTCCTTTACATTATCTCAACTCTTTATGACATTAACCCACACTACTATTGCATTATGTCAACCTTCCATTATATTATGTCAACTCTTTATGACATTAACCCACAATACTAGTGCATTATGTCAACCTTCCATTATATTATGTCAACTCTTTATGCCATTAACCCACACTACAATTGCATTGTGTCAACCTTCCATTATATTATGTCAACTCTTTATGACATTAACCCACACTACTATTGCATTATGTCAACCTTCCATTATATTATTTCAACTCTTTATGACATTAACCCACACTACAATTGCATTGTGTCAACCTTTCTTTACATTATATCAACTCTTTATGACATTAACCCACACTACAATTGCATTGTGTCAACCTTCCTTTACATTATATCAACTCTTTATGACATTAACCCACACTACAAGTGCATTGTGTCAACCTTTCATTACATTATATCAACTCTTTATGACATTAACCCATAATACTATTGGATTATGTCAACCTTTCATTATATTATGTCAACTCTTTATGACATTTACACATACTACAATTATATTTTGTCAACGTGCATTTCGTTATGTTTACTGTTCATGACTTTAAATTAAACAACAATTACATTGTGTCAACCTTTCATTACATTATGTCAATTCTTTATTATATTATGTGAAAAGATCATGTCATACTGTGCGCTCATCTTCGCTAGCCAAGGGTTTCTGATACGCTACTCTCCTCATAAACCCTTGGCCTACGGTGTTCATAGAAATCGAGATTTTTTTCCAGAGTTCTGATTGGATTTCAGTACACCCAGGTCGACCAATCAGCAATTGTTTTTTGTAAATGACGATATTTGCGTTCGGGATACATCTTCACTCTTTAATCTCGGAAATGAAAAACGCAAGAAAACAACGATCCGTAAGATAACATTCAATTCTATGAATAGCCATGGTGTCATCCAATATCTTCTAAATATATGATTAAGAATCTATATTGAAGCTTCAGATTTGTTCTATAAATAATGAATAAACATAACTCAATTATT
>PRKT01000512.1:212623-321912 GCA_003671525.1 Saccostrea glomerata | reverse complement strand
AAATTAATTCGAAACGGGTGTTATCTTTATTGGTTTAATTCAATTTTATTTGAAGAAAAAGATGTATGACTGTCACACTTTTAAATGATAAAGTTTCAATAGGTCTTCGGGTATTTGATTTTGGTAAAATGCATTTTGAATCACCATAAAGTGAAACCTGATTTTAGTTACACAAAGACTCTTCAAAATATAATGGAATCTTCGGTTGAAAAAAAATCAACCGAGAGGCGGTTAGTATTACAGAAATTTAAATCATTTGAAAATATGTATTTAAAAAACACTATAATTTATTTTATTCTTATTTGTGTACGACCCGGTAGATAACAATAGACACAAGGAAAAGAAAGATTAATATCAGAAAACATTGACTCAGAATTATTACTCAATAGATTTTGATAGAACATTTAATTGGCCTACATTGTGTGTTCACATAAATATGAACATACAAACGTCTGGATACGCTATTTAAGATCAATATATATCGATAAGTAAAAATGCATATGGTATACACGCTGCAGTTAGAAGGTTTAAATGGAACCGATCATGCGCAGTGGAGTATAGCAGTGGATCTTAGAACCAAGCCATGGCTTTATTCTCTGATACGAGGGCTTAAATATTAATACACGTATCTAATGACGAAAATATTTTTTGACATTGTTTTACAGGAGATCGAGGATTTAAATATTACAGTAAAGATGTTAATCTTTGGGAATTAAATTCTTATTTCCCAATCTTTGTCAACATGAGGCTAAGTAGAAAACGGACGCTAGTTTAGATATGTGGATTTCTAGTTCTGGATTTATATGGAATTTTCTCATTTTTGTGGGTAAGTGTTTTAAACAATATCTTTTTTTAATCTCACGAAGAAATATCTTCTTTCTTGAGCTGTCCAGGTTCAATGACAGGTCAATATATATTTTTATATGTCTCCCAGACAATAAACACGATGTACGGCTACTCAGAAAGTTTTTTTCCCCGAAGAATGAATGCCATTGAAGTTAAAAAGCTTAAAAATATTAACAACTGATTCAATCTTACAGTCTTTTCCTTCGTTCACCATCCAATAAAGTTGACTCCTGATCGTACCTTAGGAACAAAAATCACAAAATAACAACATTTATAATATCGTCAAGCATGACAAAATGCTTTAATTTGATAATTCTTTGTGATCCCCCTGAATGTTGAAATTAAAACGATACAGGTACACTTTCATCGTCTTGGTCCAGAACTCTTAACTACAAATCTATATAGTTGTATTGACACAAGAATTCATTTCCGACCAACGACTGTATTATAGTGTATACTGTGTTAATGCGAATGTAAATGGTATCCATTCTAATATATTGATCCCGTCCTTGGATAAACAACCTTTATCCTCAACAAGGTCGCCTTAATTGAATGTTAATCTGGCCAGCTAGGACAGAACGGCCAAGAAAAGACACAAATATCAATTTTCTCAGTCTGAATACGTCGATGACACTTGATTGTCAAATTCAGTCAATAGGAAATAAAAATAACCATTCACATTTAACATTTTAATTATTTTAATGAGTTTCGTGTCTTTGTGAATTCAAAGCTTAAATTTTTAAACAGATTTGGGACATGGAATTTCTCCTTTTAAGAATTATGTGTTCTTAAATTCCTCGTTTTCAAATTAAACCTATCCTTTTGGAAGATGCACATTGTTAATTGATGACTGTGTTAAAGTGACACAGCGTCAATAATAAAAGTTGTAAACATTATAAATTGATTGCAATAATTCTATGGAGATTTGAAATCCATCAAAATTTATTAATAATAGAAAGATTTCTCCTTACAGAAACTGATTAAATTGAATTGAGTACATGGTTTAAATGAATTGAGTATCTTAAGGACTCACAGATAATTGTGGGAACAGAAAAGTAAATTCTGAATAGATATATGCAATAACACTTATCTTCACAAAACTTTTTCTTTTAAAGAGCGACTCAATTTTATAAAGAACATTTTTATTTTATTGAGTATTTGATCTCAATGCAAGTGATGTTTTTAAAGGCTTTAACAATCTGATGTGAAAAAAATCATTCTGAAAGATACGAGTACATGTCGTTTATCGACCAAAGATCCTGCTTGTAAAAGCTTATTGTTGAAGCATTAGACAGTGTATTGACTATTTCATCTTATTACATAAAATAGAAAGACTATTTTTGCACTTCTTTCAGGATTGTATACATATCCTACATAGAACTGATAAAATGGAAAAAAAATTGGATCTGCTGATAAGATTTTTTTGGAAAACAAAATGAAAAGAGATGATTGTAAACAGTAAGAGTTATGTTAAAGAATTATTGGTTTCATATACCATGAAAGATGAATGTTATTTTATGGACTTTTCTAATGAAACTTGAAGATATAAACGAACAGTAATCATGCTGAGCAGACTCTTTACTTAACACAAATCAGGAGCAGAGCAAACACGGATATCTAAAACATCAGAGGTGGGATCAGGTGCCATGGAGGAGTGAGCATCCCCTGCTGACCGGTCACATCTGCTCTGTGCTTATTGAGAAAGCTAAATAATCCATGGAAAATTCAATGTGTAAAATAGTGGCAAACAGTTATATTCAGAACTGTGCAATTTTCAGGTTCAAGTAAAATGCATTAAGTGCCTTTCAATCTAATCATTTACAAAGAGATTATTTAAAGATGACGAGATCTTAATAAATATTTTTAAAAATTCTATTTTTCAAAATCAAGTTTCTGGCACGAAATCTATACTAAACGATCGAATGCTGATTATTATTATTATTATTTTTTAACTCATTGCTTCACTTGGTATACCTAAAAATTTTATAACCCGAGTCGACACCCTGGTGTGATTTACGTTACTGTTAGTCTAAAATACAATCACCATTCAAGGCTTACCGATACCTTCTTTACCATTCCAGTCTTTGAGACATTTTGTATAGAACATTCGTTAGTTTTTGACATTTAGAAAAAAAGTCCTAGCTAGAAAGTACTAAAGTTCAGGATATGGTAAATAATTAAAATAATTGTTTCTTTTATTAAATGAATTGACACAGTTTGTAAACCCAGTTTTGCAAAATATAAGGGAACAATTGAATAAATAAAACTAAAATAAATTCCTCCTTGAAATATAAACATTTGGATATGAATTTTCCTTATTAAATAATGGTTAAAAAACCCCAAGCACATTCACTATGATATCTTTGAAGAATCTTGAAGCCAAAAAACTACATCATTTTTTAACATTGTTAGTATTTTTGGTAAATAAATTAAATACGAGTATCTGAATACAACTTTTAAAAGTACACGGCTAGTTCAAATACATTATTTAAAAGATGCTCATTTTCCTTTAAAAGTCTTCTGTTTCTATCTATGGTTGTTTAAAATAAAATATTAACAGATTCAGAGTGAATGCTTTTAGTTACATTATTTGGCCTACCGTTCATACATAGTTACACTACTCCTGTGTGTTTTTGTGACACGGCTCTAACTATCCAGGTAGAAAATCATCTCGGTATAATCCCCCGTAAGCCTTTTTGTCAACAGTCCCTACTTAGATATATAAAGGAATATCTTTTTAATCCCAAAAACCAAT
This sequence comes from Saccostrea glomerata, assembly GCA_003671525.1. NCBI lineage: Eukaryota > Metazoa > Mollusca > Bivalvia > Ostreida > Ostreidae > Saccostrea > Saccostrea glomerata. Next base: position 318,311 of record PRKT01000512.1, on the reverse strand, counting down.
GTTTCATGAAAATATTAATAAAAAATGCATAGAAAAATTGAATAGCGACTTTTTTCTGTGAAGAGTCGAAGTTTTTAAATAATAATAGCTGAAAGTGGTGTTGAAAATATTAATGAGAAAAGATGTTTTTAGAATGTTCTCGATGGGAAATTTAGAAATGAATTTTAAAGATCTAATTTTTCAAACAAAGTAAACAATAAATCTACTTTTACAGCTTTTGTGTCTTACTTTATCATATGAGATATTTGTTTCAAGTAAGGAAATGCTGGAAATGATTTCCATATAGATTGTTACAAATGCTGAATTTCACAACTTTTTTCATTTTAAATCACATAATGTTAGAAATTCAAGAGCAGGTCTTATTACAAATATTCTCATAAACAATTTAGTCATAATTTTGTACCACTTATAAAAAAAAAGTTCTTCGTTGTTGAATATAATAGTCAATAAAATTGCTGCTTTAACAAAAATTAATATAATTTCCCAATTTTCATAAATGTGTGAGTTTGGTATCATCAACAACATTATTTCATTGTAAAATATGCAATACAGTTGCTGCGATTAATATTCTACATAATCTTCCAATATGCGAACAATTTTTTGAGAAATATTATTCAAGATATGCAAACTATTTTGGATATTGTTTAGGCAATTTATACCACATCTAAATTGAATCGGTTAGCATTCCCGCATTTATGATTATCAAATAATCAATAACTTCTACAACAGGGGGTAAAAAACTTTTCTTAAAAACATAGTCAATGGACAATGTTCATAGGCAATTTAGCCACATATGATCCACATATGCATTGCCTTTCATATGAAGATCATATGTGGATCATATGAGAATCATATGATTATACAATCATATGAGAATCATATGTGGCCAATCATATGAGAATCATATGATACTCATATGAGAATCATATGTGGCTAAGTTGCCTGTGTAGGCTAAGCCCCTTTATTGGCTCTTGGTTTTAAGGTTATATAGAAAAGTTCTGATAAAACAACCTATTATCAATGCCCTTACAACATATGAACATCAATTCTCAGTAAAACAGTATACAGAAGTTGTTTAATTTTCCTTTTAAAAAATGGGTTTTTTTTATTTTATAAATTTCAAAGCCATATTTCTAGAGTCAAGTGTGGAAACATGATTCCAATGCTCTTACACCCAACAGACTGAACATATTATACTGTTATATAATGGCGCCATTACGGTTTCATGAGTTTTGTTTGTCTTCCGATATTTTTTTTAATATTAATAAGCAGGTGCTAGAAGAAAAACCCCTTTCTCTGTTTCTATCAATAATTCAGGATGCTCCCATTACAGTTGAGTCCTGTTGTTCCTACCCTTAGAAAGCTTCATGTCCTGTTGACTATCATTAAAGTCCAAAGATAATCGATCACCATTCATTAAAATCTATTTGCTAACGTCATTATATTTTCGTCTACTGTTTATCGGATTTCAAGGTCTGTGCTTTAATTACTCAGTTTCATTTTTCAATTAAATATTGATTAGATTCCTGTACTCTTGTCATGGTTATATTATCTTTGAGAATTTCTGCTCAATATTCCAATGGACATTATAAACGACATATATCAAACCTATTGTAAAAATCGTCAATATAAGAATGAAATATAGGGAGAAAACGAACAGTTTTCAAGCTTAAAGGTCCATTAGACAATGCAAAATAGGAGCAGAGCAAAACATCAAAGGTGGGATCGTGGGCCAAGGAAGAGTGAGTATCCTCTGCCGACTGGTCAACCCGCCGTGTGCTCCTTGTCACGATAGGAAATGACGGAAAATCGACAATCAAGTGTGTATATTGTGGCCTAACAATTAGTATGAAAAATGTCAGTCAGGATAACTAAATAATAAATTGAATTTGCTAACAGAATCATTGTATCGACCATGGAACTTTCGCAATGATGACTTTAAACGAGACTGTTGATATTCTTCTTTCATCAACTTGTTTGTCAATAATTTACCTCGTTTTAGAATATATACACAGATAATGCTCTTGCGTATCGAATCAACTGAGAGATATAAACCCCGTATGCAGGTGATGAAGGGATATTTCTCCATAAGAGATGTTGACGATAGAAAAGTTAAAGTCATCACGCTTATCATAAAGCTTGGTTGTTAGATTACTATTTACATCTTTTTTATGTAAAATTGTCAAATATGAATCAGATTATATATATCAGACTATGTGGTATCTTTTACGTCAAGCTCTCCGGGATATATCATATCAACATGGGAATGGAAATTACGTTAATTGACAATACTACGCTGATATATCTAAATGTCGAGTTGAAGGCCACAGCAAGTGTTTTCTTTTCCCCCCTTTTTTTCTATTCAAGAATTCATACAATCGTTAATCTGAAAAAGAATACCTGGTGATTTCTTTATGTTTTTTGCAATGATATGTTTTTAGAGGTGTTGTTCCTTTTGTTTGGACTAAGAGTACTAATTATTATCCATGATTTTTCACTCCTATTTCAATATCTAATCAACACTCAGTTCGTGCGAAGAAAAGTACAATAGATTTCCATTAAGATAACATTCTGAGAGCCTATTTAAACTATCTGATTTCTGTCTTCGTTTCCGGGCGAGAGATTGCTCTCCTCTGAAATCAATTCCAAAGAGAAAGATAAGTTTGAATTACAGCATTAATAAATGATTAAATAATTTGTTTTCATAATTGATGCGATTCGTTTACTTGAGAACAGAACAAAAGCACAATTGCATGATTAAGCAAAATATGCAATTAATGCACCACTTATGACAAGTAAATAGTGCGATATATCATTATCATGAAAAATGAAGAATTTACGCTAAAAAATTATAGAGCAACTATATTATTTAATTAACTTATGATATCAGAATTTACAAGAAAAAGTTATCATGTATTCCGTGTCTGACTTTTGGAATTTAAAAGAAATTTTCTAATACTCAATAATTTTTATAAATGCCTAATTGTATATAAGTAATTTTGTTCCTATTTCAAATGTCAACTTTAAGGCACTGAATCTTTATGTTGTACACTTAGAGTATAATTTCAACATAATTAAATTCTGACTAAGTTAAGAGATTATAGAGATAACAAACAAACGGATTAAGTTCTACCGATTTGTCAGGTGGATTTTAAAGATTTCTATCTCTCAATTCAGCTCCATTGTAGTCGGTATTAACAACCCCTTGTATCTGCTAAAGGTTTTAAATAACCTTTTGTCAAAGAATAGATTAAAACGACAAATAACAATGAATTCTATGATCACGGATATCGAAAACATTGTACATAAAATAGAGGTACAAGGTTCAAAATTGATGCCATGAAAAACAGCCAAAAAAGGATGTATAACTACATGTATGACCTACCATTAAACAGTTTCCGTCTATATTATAATACGTATTGTCTGTCTGTTTAACAGCTGCTGTATATCATACCATGTTTTATCTGTAAAACAGCTACTCTTAGATAGCTTTATGAACCAATTACAGGAGGTTGTTGCTGTATTCAGAAACACATTATCTTAGATACTGTCAATGGTCTTGGATGAAGTCACAACAAAAAAGATGTAGGAATCGGAAATGTTACTTATTAGGTGTAATTCTCAATGTTATATATCATAATGATAAATCCTTGATTAGTTAAAACTCATTAAAGCTTTTAAAATAACCTAAACATCACAGGGCATTTGAGTATAAAGAATTTCTGTAATCAAAAATTCTCTTACGTAATATAGTTCAACTTCCAATAACACAAGAGCTTCATATCCACTTTACTACTAGTATCTCTTTTAATTGGCTTATAAATTTCATATCATTGTTCATTGCATCAATGAATGGTTATTGAAAACAACAACAATTAACAAAAAAAAATGTGATAACTTTAAATTTCAAACTTTATCTTTCATTACTTATGTAATAATGTACCCTTATCACCTACTTATGGGGTATATATATCTCGGTTGATTCAATACGCAAGAGCATGCTCTACGAACGAACAATTTCCAGAACAAGGCATGCAGCTATTGAAAAACAAATCGAAGAAAAAAGAATATTAACAGTTTCGTTTAAAATCATTTCAAATTCAATGATTGATACAGTGATCTTCTCTGCAAATACTCGCACAATACCAAGACAAAGTCCAATACTAATGGACGTTTTGCCTACTAACCCTTTGGGTATTTTATCACTCTGCATTGTCTACTAATTTTCCGTATTTCCCCGATCCCCAGAAACTAGCACATGGCGGGTATGACCGGTTGGCAAGGGATGCTTATTCATCCTTAGCACCTGATCCATACTCTGACGATTAATAGGTCTGTATCTGCTCTGGTCCAAACTCTGACGATTAATAGGTAGGGGGCTTCGCCCCCTGGGCCCCAACCAGGGTTTCGCCCTGGACCCATTGGGGGCCTTAAGGCGGCCCCCAGACCCCTTGCCTCAACAAAGTTATCCACGCCCCCCCTAACCACAAATCCTGTATCCGCCCCTGGATAACTATGACACTTTGATTTGCTACAGTTAACTTTAGTATTTTTTTGTTCGGATGAGTTCAGTTGATCACATATTAAACATGCCTATTACAAGAGGCTCATTTATTGTCCATGGCATTCAACTGAGTATCAAACATTTCTAAAGCTATGATCACTTTTGTCTTAAACTGAAAATCCTTGAAAACATTTTGAAGATACATTAGCGGATCCAGTAAATGTTTTGCAAAGGCTATTTCTCGGCGAAAATCTTCTGTAGAACTGTACAACGTATTTGAGAGGTGGCATTATTCAGTTATGGAAATTCAAATCTTACACAAAATTTTACAAAAATTACTACCATTAAAGTCTCACACAAAATGTTTGACGACGGATTTTTTTCCCGATCATGACAAAGAGCACATGGCGGGTGTGACCGGCCAGCAGGGAATGCTCACTCCTCCATGGCACCTAATCCCACCTCCGATGTTTTGGAGGTCCTTGTTCGCTCTGCTCCTAATTTATATTGTTTTATGGACTTTGATATTGAATACTGTCAGTTGTCTCCATAATCCTTCATTCAATTTGGAAGGTTTACTCGAATAGCAAGCTAATGATAAGCTAACAATTAAACTTTATGATAAACCTGGTGACTTCAATTCTTTTTCGTCGTCTCTCTTATTTAAGTAACCAGTATATACTATAATAAGGCCTGAATATGGAGATCATGTCTCCCAGTTGATTCGAAGGACGAGAATAATTTTTATAATGAGGCGAGCTATTGACAAATACCCAGTAATTTGAAGAAAAAGGATATACCGACAATGCCTTTTCAAGTGGGAATATCACAAGTTCAATCCAAGATATGGTGACCTTTTTAGCAATACAATATTATTTTTTTTATTGTTGCATCGAATAACAAACATGAAATATATGGCGATATCGAACAGCATTCAAGCTCAAAAGTACATTAAACAATACAAAACAGGAGCCGAGCAAACACAGACCTCCAAAACGTCAGAGGTGGGATCAGGTGCCATGGAGGAGTGTGCATCACCTGCCAATCGGTCACACCTGACGTGTGCTCCTAGTCATGATGGGGAAATAACGGAAAAAATCCGTTGACAATTCAGTTTGTAAATGATGGCCTAACAATAAATTCCCCATCATGACAAGGATCACACGGCGGGTGTGACCGGTCAGCAGGGGATGATCACTCCTCCATGGCATCTGATCCCACCTCTGATGTTTAAGAGGCTCCTGATTGCTCTGATTTCGTATAATTTTATGGACTTTGATTTTGAATACTGTTCGTTATCTCCATATCCTTCATTTTACTGTTTATAAATGCAGCTTATAAAATGCATACATGTAATGCTTATGTTTAGCTTAAATTGTCCGGAAGAAAAAAATCAGGGATCTTAATGACAAATTTCAATGTTTCCTCTTTTTAAAAATTATTATAATTGTTTATGGTTTTTATTATGTTGTCTTTTAAAAATGTTTTTTTTTCTCAGAAACTTAATTTTAAACAAAGGTTTCACTAGGTCGTTGGTGTTTTCTCATATTAAAATATTGTTTTCGCCGCTGACTGTGATTTCTTGGAAAACACTGTATTATTTGATTTATTTGATCATTGAATTTCTACGTGTCATTCTGATTATTAAAATTGTATAACTTGTTTTACAGGTGCATTGTTTGAGTGCTTGTCTAATGTCAAAGCAGGTATGTTGATGGACTTATATGTTATATAATGGAATTTGAAGAAAATAGATTTTATATAAAGGCAAAGAAATTTCATTCTTTATACTAATAAATTTCAATTTTTTTGTATTTTATTTCCAATTATAAGAGATACATTATATCTTAAACTAAGAATTATCTTGAAAATTGCTTCATTGCACTAAGATTAAAGACCATCATGAGATACATGTAGATATTCGTAATAAACTAAACTGTCATGTAAGGAACACTGAACGCTTTGAAAATATCCATGTATCTAATTTATTATACAAAATATATGTGCTAGAACACTAGACCTTGACTGCTTTCTCTCTACAGGATGTGGGGGTTACATTGAGCTGACGGCGGGGGAGACACGGTCTATAGCCTCGGGCAGTACGTATGGTGCCTACACAAATTGTATATGGGTCGTTAAAACACCAGATAAATACGTGGTCAATATAAATCTCACTTTTTATGGCGAAAAGTCTTCCACTGGGTCCTGCGAGGATTACTTAGTTGTAAGTTATACCTGCATAATCAAATGTTTCTAAATTTAACGTTTACGTATTTACGGATTTACTACTTCAAGTGTTGATATTTTTCCTAACTTAATCACACCTGTATTTTATACATTCGCTTGCATTGAGGTGTAAATTATATACTAATTAGTAACTTATCTACTCAGTAATATACTTATGTCTTTATAATTAATGGCAATCTAAACACGTCTCTTTAAGATAACGGATGGGTCTGCGTCTGCCACTGGAATCCTGAATACCTGTGATGACCAAACAAACTTAGATAAGAATTCCTCAGCGCGATGGATGTACATACAGTTCAAAGCTGATGGTGCCGACACAACGCAGGGTCTTACCGCCACCCTGACAACTGCATATACAGGTAAACCACCCTGACAACTGCATATACACGTAAACCACCCTGACAACTGTATATACACGTAAACCACCCTGACAACGGCATATACAGGTATATTATTAAAAAAAGCAACCTGAAAACGGTATGTACAGGTAAACACTCCAGACTCCATCATATATCAAATTTCAACTTTATACACACCCATTCCCCATGATAAATTAAAGTCCAGGCTTTTCAAAATCATTGACAGATGCTTTTTCAATAAAAATGGAACTCGTAAATAAACTTATCTGGTCATTGGTCATTTGCAAATTTATTTTGTTAAAACACATTCTGATTGCACACACAAGTACTCTGAAGTTGACATCGAAAAGATGTTTGAGTGTCTGATTGACAATGTCTATGTGTTTTTGGAGACCAGGTCTTCCGACAATCTATTGGAATCCCCATGGGCACAAATTGCACTCCGTTTTCAGCAGACCTATTTTTGTTTTCATATGAAGCAAAATTTATGCAAAATCTTATGCGTGCAAAGAAGAAAACACTTGCTGTGGCCTGTGACTCGACATTTAGATACCGGTATATCGATGACATATTGTCAATTAACCTTGGTAATTTCCATTCCTTTGTTGATACGATATATCCTGGTGAGCTTGAGATAAAAGATACTGCAAAGTCTGGCCCATCTGTTTCATACTTGGATATTTTAATTGAAAAAGACGTTAATAGTAATATAACAACCAGGCTCTATGATAAACGTGATGACTTTAACTTTTCTATCGTCAACTTCCCTTACTGATGCAGCAATGTACCTTCATCACCTGCATACGGAGTTTATATTTCTCAGTTGGTTAGATACGCAAGAGCATACTCTATGTATGAACAATTTCTAAAAAGAGGTAAATTATTGACAAACAAGTTGATGAAACAAGAATATCAGCAGTAATGTTTTTAGTCATTATTTCGGTAGTTTTATGGTCGATACAATGACCTCTTCAGCAAATACAATTTATCATTGATTCAAATACTGACTGACGTTTTTTAATACTAATTGTAAGTCTATTTTTATACACTGAATTGATGACAGATTTTCCCGTTATTTCCCAGTCAAAACAATGTGACAAGTTGGCAGGGTGTGCTCACTCCTCCATGGCACCTGATCTCACCTCTGATGTTTTGGAGGTCTATGTTTGCTTTGCTCCTTTTTTGTATTGTTTTATGAACTTTAATATAGTTTGTTATCTCCATATCCTGCATTTCATGTTGTTTTGTTAATAATGAAATGTTATTCTTGTTGTGATTCAAATATGTTACCACTTTAAAATGATACAAAAAAAGAACAACTTTTCAACGTGGAAATCGTTTATTTCTCTTAAACATAACATTTTATTACTCAAAATGCCACATCGTGGTATATCATAGCATTACTAAGATGAACATTTAGATTAATAAAAAATAACTTAACAGCATCGATATGCTGGAAAATACACTCAATATGTCATTGCAGATATCAAACCTTTAGTATATGATGGGATAGTGAATTCTGGGTAACGGTACAAGTTTGAATTGATGAAGCAATAACAAATGGATTCATGAAAGGTATAAAAAGTGATTAATCTTCAAACTTATCAATTTTGAGGGGTAAAATTACAAATTAAAATTCAATCTGATCTTTCATGATTTCTCGTATGTTAAAATGCAAACAAGCAAGGTAAACAACTATCACAAACATTGAAAAAGTAACACTAAAATCATTGGAAACACGCACACATACATACACAAACATTCTATTAACTCTTTTTCATAACATGAAAGAACGCCAGCTTTGAAGAGGAGTTTTGTTAAAAGATAAATAATCTATCTTTATTTTTTCCATACTGCAAGTCGTGGCATTTATTAAAAGATGATAACAATATTCAAATATGCCAGTTTTAGTATATAAGGTATGTCTCATTCCAGGAAAAAATGGAATCCCCGAGATTTCTGGCGAAACTGATTGACGAAGCACAAGAGAAACTTGGCAATGAGGCGGTGCGTGTTTAAGTCTGTAAATGTCTGAGGCGGTGTATTTCTGAGTCGGTGCGTGTTTGAGGCTGTAAATGTCTGAGGCGGTCGGCGGACTAACTATGCCAGGCTACTTTTTTATCCTTCTCCTTATCCTTCTCGTCTTTACCTTTCTTGTTGTCCTTAGCTCGCCCCCGTCGACCTCTAGCCGCCCTCTGAGACTCTTCCTCTTCTCTCATAGCTTTCAGCTTCCGGCGTTTTTCGTACGTATATACACCAATAAAGCAACCGAGAAACATAGCTACACCTAAACCTACACCCAGACCCATATAGGCACCTTTTTCTGAAAGAATACAATATACAATTTGAAATAGAAATTTTTTTTTATTTTCTTTTATAAAGAAAGAGATACACTGTATGTTTTTATCGATTTGGAGCATGATATATTTTTACGAGATCTTTGTAAGAGAACAAGGCTTAAAAACATTGTTTAATTATAACCATTTCATTTAAACGTGACATTCAACAACATTCATTCGCAGGGGATGATGTAACAGACACTGTATGGATGGATAAATATTTCCGGCTTATCACATTTATTAGTTTTTTCCACAAAAAGGAGGTGAATGATGACATATAATAAAAGGATAGAGCTTTGATAACGGCGCATATTGTGAGATGAACTCAAATATGCGGTAATATATTGATATAAATGTAGAAGGAATTGAAAGTTTATTGTATGCAATATTTCAATAAAAGCTATAGTTTTATTATTTGTTTTTTTTTTTTACCTTGGAATGAATTTGAATCTAAACAATTGGTTACAAAATACAAATACATGCGTATTTAAATGTAATGCACATCATGGTGTGTTTTGCAGCACATAAATAAATTTGTTTTGTAATTAAAACTCTTATCCACTAGCATGTGGTACCAGCATGTCATCTACTATAAGTCGGAAAATCATGTTTTGTTTAATCGGTTGACAATCGTGAGAAATATTTCTAAATAACGTAATCTTCATCTTTTAAATATCTTTATTTCACATAGAAAAATAATGAAGACCCTTACTGCTAAAAAGTAAACTTAATAAATAAACTTTTCAACCTACAATGTACGTTTTCCCCTGTTACATTTTTAATGGATCGTATGATAAGTTAATCAAGGAAATCAAATAAGACAGAGATGTAGAAAACTTATATTACCACGCACATACAGATATACACTGGTCCTCTGCTTACGTCATAAGACATAAGAATGCCTGACGCCACGTTAGGTAAACAGAGTGTTCAGAACAATATCTGCCAAAGTGTAAATTTACAGGTAAAGATCACTCACAGTGATCGATCTTAAAAAAATCCATAAACCATAAATTATGTGAGAAAGGCATAAATCAGGGATGAGGGTAAGCACCATCCTGTAGAGAGGTCAAGGTCACACTCTACGTGAGCCCTATATGTGTCGATCAGGTAGATAGACCTTTTCTTAGTTAATTCAGGATAAAAAAAAAGCCTAACAATTGCATGGTATGAAACAAGGCAGCAAATATACGAACCAATGATTAAGTACATTATTCTCAAGGTCATTATAACGACCATAGATTAAACTCAATGAAATGCCGAATTTAAACGATGTTCTTAAAATCCTTGTAGCCTCAACTTATCAGTGAGTAGCATGCCTCACCTTAAATTGTATTTGACTCAGCGTAAGCTCTGGAGTAGCGAATAAGTTGGGAGACATAAACATCATTATTGGTGAAAGTGGAACATTACTACAAAAATAAGGAAACTGACGATTGAAAGGTTTATGACACGTGCTGTTTAATGGACATCAAACTTGAATACTGCTCGGTTTCTCCTTTCATCTTATTAAATTGTTCTTTTCCAGAAAGCAAGTTAATAAATATTTGCTCTGCTCCTATTTTGTGTTATTTTATAGACTTTTGATCTTGAATACCGTTCGTTATCTCCATATGTTTTATTAATCTTTATATATGAGTGCATTGACAGAAACATACCTTTTAGTCGTTCAATATAAGTTCATTCATAACATCTATCAAAATGATTTTGTGATTGACACTCGTTAATGGTCTATAATTGTTTTATTGATAGGAGAATTCAAATTAATTCCTATCTCAAAAGTATGCATATTCCATGATTATCAAGAATTCAAAATATGTGTACCTTACGTCTAGTTAATGAAGGTTCGAGCACCTGCACGGTTCAATTTAGGTACAATTTCTCCTTCATCTATATTTAATTCACAGAACCTAAAACTTGATGAATTGTTTTGCTTCATTGTTCTTACTTTATTCTCTTTCCCCAGCTGAGGAGAACCAAGTACTTTTTCGTTTACACAAACAAAGTGTGTGGACTTCAGGTCATAATATGCCGTTGTTTTTTTTATGTAGCATCCAATCAGAGTGCAATGACCAAGAAAGGCTGTGCCGTAAACAGCTGCAGTACTCTTGGGAAAACAAAATCATAAATCAATCTTACTTGTCTTGTTTTTTCTTTCATTTCAAGGTTTTATAGTTTTGTATCCTTGAAGTATTGACCTGTCCTCAAAGGGAAAAAAAATAAATAAATAATTACTGTTTAAAAATTATAACTCAAAACAGAACATTCAAAATCGAACACCGAATAATTAAATGCCAATGTTTTTGTCATGTTCTAGTAAAAGTATTTGTGAAAACACTATTCTATGGCCAAATAGCAGTCATATTTCTTAATTTTTATTTAATATATGAAAGAAGAGTGTCTAGGATATTTTGGTGTTTTGAGGGAACGGGAGTATTCCTGGCTCTATCCAATTCAATTTATTCACTCAAAACCATAAAAATGCAAAAACATATAAAACATATATACATATAATACAGTGGGTCAAGCAGATAGTGATAACTAAGGAGAACAGACAATACCATTTATTTTAGATATATATGTACATAATTTTTTCAAAGAACCAGCATCATTTTGGCACAGATAAGCATCCTCACCAATCAATATGTTTTAGTTTTCTCATCCGGAAAAGGTATGCATGAACCTAAATTTTCATGAAATGTTTTTTCTTCAACGATCTCGATCTTTTAAGATGATATAAGTAGATACAAAGAGAAAAAAAAAGATAGAATAGGGAGAGATCGGGCTGGAATGGATAGACCGATATATATTAAGGAAATTAAAAGAAGTGTTCTGAGTAATTTTTTTGACTTCAATCCTTTAAATTTGATAAAAATGATATTGCTGTCAAAATATAAGTAGACCATAAGATATGTCATCTGACACAACCATGTCTGTGACTTAGTTATACAAACACTCAATGCCATTAAAATTCACAATTCAGACAGTAAAATTACAAATTTGCATATGTTTCCTCTCGTAGTTTTGGTCGTGCAATTTATTTTATTAATTACGCAAATGACCCCGATCAATTGTTCATACTTTTGTGTGTTTAATGCATTTATGACAAAGCAATCATTACAACATGTTAATTACCCCCAGGGTTCACGGCTTTCTGTCAGGTATATACATAGGCTGGCTTGGCAATAACCTCTTCTGTGTTCCCCTAAAGCTCCAACATTAAGGCTGATTTCGGAAAAGCACGGAGTCTACAATGTTTTTGTTTGTAACACTTGTTGCTCTAGTGATAACCCAAGTGTCCTGTACGGTTACAAAGTGCTTTGAGCCCAACCCACAGAAGGCCAAGTACAACTACGATCCCAAAACCTGCCTGTGTAAGTCCTCTACTGGTTTTAGTATCAAAGGATCGCTATAGTGTGATCCATCATGATTTCACTAATTGTTTCAACTTCTGGTATACTAGTTTAAATACTATACCGGTCAGTAGGGGATGCTCACTCCAACATGGCACCTGATTTCACCTCTTGTGGTTAGGGAGGTCCGTGTTCCCTCTGCTCCTGTTTTGCATTGTTTTATGGACTTTCGATCTTGAATGCTGTTCGTTATCTTTATATGTTTCATACACCCGTTGAAGTTTTTTTTATACACCTTAGTTTTACCAGATGTAATTTTTTATTTCTACCTCTCTGAAAGACAGCTCCTTCCCATTGGAACCAAATTTCATCTTCTTGGGGGAATTGCACAACTTTCTGGAGTTTGAGACAGTCCCCAATCAACATCAACACCCTGGATACTGTCTACATGCCGATACAGAAACTGGGCTTCCAAAACCTGTGTAAGAGAGTGAAAGGCAAGGCCACAAACAATGGTGAGGAACTTTGTTGAAAATTCAAATCTGCAACTAGGGCAATCTATATCTTCAATACGAAATAAAAAAAACTTAAACACCTAGTTTCTGTATTTTATAAAAACTATCATCTGCAATCAATACAATTTTAGAAATCAATTAAACTTTTTTGAAATATAAGTATATTCAACATGATCGGAAATTAAGGTACAGGAGGTCTAAGCTCTCTACTCGCTTTTTGTGCTACGTTCATCTTCAGTCATTAATCTGTTTTTCCCCTTTCTCAAAAAAAAGAAAGAGAGAAAAACAATCAAACAAAAAGAAACTTAAAAGGACAATTTCAATCATACAGAGAACAATATTTATCTCGCTGTAAATAATGACGATACATGTATTTTTAAATGAAAAATTTTATTAAAAATTTACACTATGAAGTTCTTTGTTAGCCTTGAAGATCTAGTTAGAATTCAAAAATATTAAATATTTCCAATTAATATTAAACTGACAAGACACTTATTTTATAACTATTTATATTGATACTACTTTGTACGACCTGGTATCCCTTTCCGGAAGATATTAATTATTATCAAACAATTATGAAACCAAACAACCTGTCAGTGCAGAAGTCTTGATTTCAAGTGACAGCCATGTATATTTACATCATAATTATATGTTATTTGTCGTTTTTGTAATTTGATTTTATCGTAATATTCGTTAATTAAAATTGTCACCAACCCAAATAAAATTCATTTTACAAGATTAAACACGCCCAATATTTTTTCTAACATTGCTCCTATTCTTAAGTTTCACATTAATTTGATGTACGAACTGTATGCATTACCAATACAATTTCAATTAAGATGCATGTCTAGAAGAAATAAACTAAGTATTTAAGATAATTTTGAAAATTAAGAAGTTATACATATATATGTATTTTATTCTGGTTTAAGGTCATCACCCAGAGTTTGAAACTACTAATAAGAACATCAAGTTATTCAATGTCCCGGGTCAAGGTCACGACAAGTTCATCTTCAAAGAAATACACGTCCATACTGGAGTCCTGGAATCGGCCGGCTCTGAACACTCTATTGACAATAACTTCACACCGGTGGAGGTAATAGTTTGTTTTTAATTGCAAAATATAGTTATCTGAGGATTGTGTCGAATTTTAAGCATATTGATTCCTTTGAATACAGAAAATATTTCAGAAGATAAAAAAAAATCTGCTTTGTTCTCATATCGGTTAAGTGACCAAACATTACGATAGATTCCTCTTACATATTTACTGACCAAGAGGCGCCAACTGAAATTCCAATTCAGTTTATGATATATTCACTGCAGTATACTAAAGAGTTATTATGCAAATATGTGCACAGAGAATAAATGATTAAAATAATGACTAACTTGATGTATTCCGAATGCATTGATGTATATAATAAAGACTTCCTTCTAAATTCAACATAAAACAATAAAAACATCATTGCATATTTTATATCTATTAGGTACATGCTGTGTTTTACAATGAACATTTCAAGGACGCGAAGGAGGCCAAATCCAAGACAAATGGAATGACAGTAATCGCAGTCCAAGTCCAGGTGAGTACTAGTAAACAGTGTATGGGTCTTCTGAAAAAAGGGGGCCACATTCACATTTGGACTGTAGTTTTGTCAGTTTCAAGGAAAACTTTTTTGTGATGCGGTATAATGCATAAAATGATTCTCTGGTAGGTTGTTCTTTCTCTGAAATCTCAGTTAAGGCATAAAAGTAAGAAGAGCTGTCAAATTATTACGCAATACTTACTTAATTTTTACAGTTAACTTTTCTCCGAAAAGGAAATTGTCAAGAAAATAATCTTATTCTTATACAGGTCGCTGCCGATGAGACAGAAAATGTTGACAGCGTGTCTTTGGAACCTCGAGATATGGTAATAAATGGACACTCGGCTTAAATTAAATCTAGTTAACTTTAATTAACAATATAATTTTTGGGCCAAAATATCATGTTGGGTGAAGAATAAGTCTTTCGAGTCATTTTTTTTTTGGGGGGGGGGATAAAAAAATAAGAATGAAAAGAAAACAGCAACATATTAAGAAGAATGAAAAGTCATCTGTGTACCTTCACTTATTTTCAGGAAAGCATAAATCAGGCTTGCCCATGTGCACCGTTAGATGTCAACTGTCGGAAAGAAAAATGTTTCTGTAAAGGACCAAAAGATCTTTTCTGCAAAGCAACCAAGAACCACATGTGTTCTGACAAGTTCGGAGAGGGCCTCGTTTGCCGTGCCTCTGGTATAGCTCGATGTACAAGAGACCAACAGTGCAGTGGGCTGAAAAAATGTCGGCGGAACGACTTCGTCCAGGCCAATCAAACACCAAATAACTTCTGTTCGCTTCCCAAAGTCTGCCGTGTAAGATATGCTCACGAACTCAGTCACCTTATGGAGAAATATTACAAAAAAATTCACGAATACAAGCCGAAAACTGCTCCAGGTAAAGCCTCTCCCCAGGAAATTTTGATGTTTTAACAGTAACATACAGTGGAAAAGTTTTTAACAAATGATGATTTTTGTCCTTACAGATGCTAAAAGGTTTACCAGAATTTTGGAGAACATCACCCCCCGAGACATCCTGCCGTATAGCTGGAATTATTACTCTTACTCAGGCTCTCTGACGGCGCCGCCATGTTATGAGACAGTCCAGTGGATTGTTATGAGGTGTCCAATCAAAATATCCAGAAAGGTGATTACAGATATTCTTAGAACAGTTGATGGAAGTTTTGTTAAGACTTTTTAGGGTCCCTCTTCTGATCTTTGTGCATAATATGATTGCTAATAATACGTAAAATGATTGATGAAGTTTTTGCATCAGCCCCATGCATCCTGTCTATTGGTGACCTATATATGTCCTTTATGAACGATGATCTAATGACCTCTATCTATAATTTTTATATGATTATATGGCCATTGAAAACTCCTGATTATCTCTATTTGTAGGCTTACCTTATGCTGCAGCTGATGGAGGATATAAACCACAGCCCACTGATGGCCCACGGTACCCGGCGTCCCATTCAGCGCGGGAAGACTGGGCTTCATCGTGTAGAGGTGTCGAGAAATTTCCTCTGGAACGAAGCCCAGGAGGAAACATTGTTTTGCGATGTAAATCAATGAGAGCTCTTTACGTGCCGTTTTATTAACTTATTTTTTGTTCTCTTCTACCTCTTGTTACTGTGTGTTTTTATACAATTGTTAATTATTTGAATATTAAATTTATTATAAGAATAAAACAATAAAAAAAAATGAAATTTGTTTAAGTGACATTTGTTGTGGCCTTCAACTCGACATGTAGATATATAGATAGGTAGACTACGTATCTTTAATTAACAATGGTTATTTCCATTCTTTTGTCGATACGATTTATCCCGGTGAACTTGAGAAAAAAGATAACACAGTTTGACACATCTGTTTCATACTTGGATATTTTACTTGAAAAAGACATTAATGGTAATCTAACAACCAAGCTCTATGATAAACGTGATGACTGTAACTTTTCTATAGTCAACTTCCCATACTTATGCAGCAATATACCTTCATCACCTGCATACGGAGTTTATATATCTCAGTGGATACGATACGAAAGAGTATCAGCGGTCTAGATTAAAGACATTATTTGGTAGGTTTAAAGTTCGATACAATGATCTTGTCATAAAATACAATTTATCATTGAGTCAAATGCTGACTGACGTTTTGCATACTAATTGTAAGGGCCATGATTTACAAACTGAGTTCTTGACGGATTTTTCTGTTAATTCTGTTAATCATGACAAGGAGCACACGGCGGGTGAGACCGGTCAGCAGGGGATGCTCACTCCTCCATGGCGCCTTATCCCATCTCTGATGTTTCGGAGGTCCGTGTTTGTTCTGCTCTTGATTTGTATTGTTTATTAGATTTTTGTGCTTGAATGCTCTTCGCTCCAAATATTTTATTTGAATTAAAAGTATCAAGTCTTAAGGTGGCACTTATTTTTTTTATTAGTAACTTTTGACAAGTCTGTTACAAGACAGCCTAAATAACCATTTAGATAATGAGCTAATAAGGAGCATACTCTTATCACATGCATAAATAGCTTATGCCTCCCTGTTGATTCGATACGCAAGAGCATGATCCGCGTAAGAATTATTAATAAAACAAGGTAAGCCAATGACAAGCATGTTGATGACAGAAAAATTGTAATAATTTTTCCTAGAGTAATGTAAAACTTTCTATGATGTTCAAAATTCTAACTTCTGCAACCCTCCTTATTAATGTACTTCATCTTTAACTTTGATTTTTACTTCAAATCCCATTATTTTGAAACTTTGAATGAAAACGAAAATATATGCGATTAAGGTTTTTCATTTTACTCCTTAGTTGTTACCCAGGTATTTTCTCATATGATCAAGATAAATTCAGCATTTCCTTCGTAAGCTGTAACCCATCTTATTCAAGATTTTAGTGCATAACCTAATTTTTGAACCGAGAGACTACTTGCAAATGAATTGACGTATCAAGGACATAAAAAATCTCACGGGGACTCCCAAGCCTATTTTTTTATTTTCAGTAAGAAGACTTTCAATGCACTAATGATATTTTCATTTCATTTTCAAAACGTTACCAAAATATTGCTAGGTTATGCTTTTTAAAGGTGCATAGACACAGATTTGAAGTTAATATTTACTCAAATTTTCTGTATAATGTTACGACTTAAATATTGCAATACAATTTCTCATGAAAATATATTTCAAGTCTAATTTCATCTAAAAGTTATTTAATCTTCAAACTTTTGGACGGGTTTGATTGACATATCCTTGCACTTTCACAAATTTTGATTTTATTCTTAATACTTCGGAAAAGTGGCAATCTTGTTGTGTATCAATGAAAAATATTTAAACTATAATCCAGAAAATTCAGAGTAGTAATAACATACACATAGTATATTGTCAGTAGGTGCAGTTGTGATGGGCAGACTTTAACAATTGAAATAAGATATTTAATGTATTTTCGTGTGAAATGCTATTACGTGGAATATATAAGTAGTGATATTATACAGAAAATATTAACTTTAAAGCTGTGTCTATGCACCTTTAAATATCAATGCTTATTATTGCTCTCAATATTTTCCCCTCTAAAATGAATAAAACAGTGACACTATAGAACTTTAAAAACGAAACGAAAGAAATATGTTTCAAAATTCTCTTTAGTTATTATTACTATTGAAATAAAAATGTTCTTCTGGACCACAAATCTGAGATTTATAATGGTGTTTTAAATACTTCTCGAATTTATTTTTAATTTTTTTAAAATATATGAATTAATAAAACAATGATACTTAATAAAACATTTCCGAACTCATTATGGGTTAATGTCACATAAATTAATGACAACATTCCCTGATCTTGTCATGTAATGCACTCCAGCATAATGCAATGTATGGAACTTTTTTTTCTAATCAGGTAAAACATGATCTGCACCATTTTTTGAAATATATGAATTATATAATACAAATAAATCAACTTTGCAATTTTTTAATACACATAATTTTGATTAACCACAACGTTAGCATAACATTATATACCATTTGTTTATCGCGGAAGGAAATAATTTTGTTAATGTGTCTTGACAAAAATGGGCAAAAAATTACGTATAAAAAAGAAGCAATGACACTTTCATTTGAAGGTAAATTGCTGTCAGTAGCAGTTTTCAAATTAATACAGTTGCTCATTGTAAAAAAAAAAATTAAGAAATTGTGCAATTTAGGTATATTTACCTCCTTAATGCCTTTGAAGTACGTGAATGTGTCGGAAGATCGGAATGCCTTCAAAAGACCCGGACTAAGAGTTGTATATTATTATGTATTAAAAGTCGAGGGATTATGTTAGTGATTTAAAAAAAAGAATTGTGATTTCAAATTCTCTAGGGGGTTTCTTATAATTTTTAAGTATGCATATCTGATTTTCACAACCTTTAAAACATATTGTTGCACGGTACTTCTAAAGTTTGTCCTCGATACTATTAATATTTTAGTGTGAAGTAAAGAAAAAAAGAAGAATTGGTAGAACATTGATTAGAACCGCTACCTATAATTCTTTTTTTCGCATTCAAATTATTGAATACAGAAGGATTAAATGGTTTTCATTTTCCCCCTCAATCGTTCAATGCGAGATCTTGATAATCTTCTGATACATTTAATATAGTCTTCTGATCATATCTGGTCCATCGTCTGGCGTAATTTCACAGAATTTATCACATTTATGAAACAATAATACCAGTGGATAATTGGTTTTAAAATTTCGGTCCAAATTTGTTTTCGTAGGTTGGAGTGGATTAATTAATTAATTGATGCATGACAGGACTAATTACATGCAAATGGACAAACTAGTAATTTTCAAAACAGTGAACTAATTTCACGAAATGGGTTCATTGATATTTGAGAAGTATTGTAGGAGAAAGAAGAAGGTATGGTTTTAGCTTTATTGCGTCCTGAAAATGTAATGACATCAAAAAGTTTTGAAACTGGCTTAAATATTAGCTTAATAAATGACTCTGATAAATCAGGAAAGAATATGGCATGAAGGATTACCATTCTGCAAATAGGACGTCATTAATGTGAAGCATTTCTCTATTTTCAACAGAAAAATGGCACATTTCAAGGCTGATTTTCCTTTAGAAAAGAGTGTCCACAGCCGTCGCCCACGTTAATTTTTTGATATTTTGTGCAAAATTTAATAACAAATCACATATCTCAAGATCTTTATGGGCATTGCCTGTGGACAATGTTATCTGAAAGAAAATTCCATTGAAAATTGGTGTCTTCTGTAACTTTTTAAGAAAATACGGGAAAATGCACATGTTTATGGCGTCATAATTAGCATTTAAAAACACATGTGAGAAAAATGACTTGTATGATTTTTCTGCATTGAATTTCAATTATCTAAAAAGCATGCGTTTTCAACTTTTACACCAGTTTCATTTTTTTAGAAACTCACAGGCCAAAATTTGTATTGAAACCATACCTTCTTCTTTATGATTTATCTGCTGTTAAAAAAGAGGTAAGTTGTAGAGTATAATGCAGGCTAAGACCATTATGCATTTTCTTGCTTGATAGTGAGGAAGACATGAATATTTATTCAGCCAAGAAAAAAATATATATGATGGATATGGAGATAACGAACAGTATTCAATCTCAAAGTCCATAAAACAATACAAAATAAGAGCAGAGAAAACACGGACCCCCGAAACATCAGAGGTGGGATCAGGTGCCATGGAGGAGTGAGCATCCCCTGCCGACCGGTCACACCCGCCGTGTGCTCCTTGTTATGATCAGGAAATAACGGGAAAAATCCGTCGTCAATTCAGTGTATAAATAATGGACTAACAATTGGTATGAAAAACGTCAGTCAGCATTTGACTCAATGATAAACTGTATTTGCTGACAAGGTCATTGTATCGACCATAGAACTTCCGAAATGATGACTTTAAACGAGACTGCTGATATTCTTGTTTCGTCAACTTGCTTGTCAATAATTTACCTCGTTTTAGAAATTGTTCGTACGTAGAGCATGCTCTTGCGTATCCAATCAACTGAGACATATATACTCCGTATGCAGGTGATGAAGGTATATTGCTGCATAAGTAAGGGAAGTTGACGATAGAAAAGTTAAAGTCATCACGTTTATCATATAGCTTGGTTGTTAGATTACCATTAGTGTCTTTTTCGAGTAAAATATCCAAGCATGAAACAGAAGTGTCGGACTCTGTGGTATCTTTTATCTCAAGCTCACTAGGATATATCGTATCGACGTAGGAATTGAAATTACCATTATTAATTGACAATGCGTCGTCGATATATCTAAATGTCGAGTTGAAGGCCACAGCAATTGTTTTCTTCCTTTCACGCATAAGATTTTGCATAAATTCTGATTCATATGAATATAAAATTCTTGGCTGAATAAATATTCATGTTTTCCGAAATCCATGCAATGAACTGTTTCTTATAACGATACAAGCAAAAACTTTATTTAAATAAACATAAACTTTCAAATTAGGCACCGCTCAAATTAATTCACTTCATTTTTAACGCATAGTTACTGGAACCCTCTGTAACGTAATCTAGGCTATTGTGACGTTTCCTACTCTCAGAAGTTTAAATTCCTTTCAATGAACGATAACTATATTGCAGGAAAATGCACGAGGTATTCGAAAGGAAGAATATTATGCAAAGCATGCCGACGACCGTGAAATATGACGTTTCATGGTCCAATCATGTAATAATCTAGAACCAATGAGATATAATAATATTCATTTATTGCATGAAAGTGAGGGAAATATTATACATTTATTGACTGAATTCAAGGGCAACATGTGTTTTATCGACCCAAGAACAAAACTGTCTGTCTGAGGCCGTTAGGTCTAAGGCATGCAGTATTGTTTTGTTGTCGACAAATCGCATTTTGCCCGAGATTACAGTCCAAAAAAAATTTGTTATATCTTTTATTGTAATGTTTTGACACACATGTATCTTTTGCCGTTTTCCGTGATGTAAATTTCAGGTCCGAAACCGTTAAGCATTAGCTAATGCAAACGAGATTATGCTCCGCCCATTTTGTGACGTAAGCGACCCACATCTTATCGAGCGGTCCAATATCATTTTCCTATTAATCGTGACGTAATTTCCTATCTAGTCATTGCATTATGACGTAATAAAATGCGTCATTTTCCTCATATCCTGTAAATTCCTTTGAAAATGACCTATAGTTGAAGCATTTATTCAATATTTCATATAGAACACAACCTCTGATCCAAAATATGCAAATACATAATGAAAGCGCTGTTTCTGAAATTCAAAATCCATTTTTTATGTTTTGGATCGTGGCCTGTGCTCATATTTTAATTCTAGTCAAACACGCAGCCATGTTTTCTGCAAATTTCAAGAACATTGCAATTTCTCAAACCTGTTTTCAAAAATCTGGATTCTCAAAAAGAAATTTTATTATAGAAAATGAAAGCACCAAGTGCCTTCTTTATTTTGATATATGAAATGGGAGAGAGGGTAATAGTTAATTAGTTGATATAAGCACAGGGCCATTTTATGCATAAGATGGATCTTGCTCTTTCTAAAAGTATGAAACGAAGATTTATTCAGCTTAGAAAAATATTTTCCGGAATGTTATTGAAATTTAATTTTGACACCCAAAATTGATACCAAATGTTTGTTAAGAATTTACTTTCGGTATCGAGATGAAAATTAACCTAATCAACAGAATTGACGATGTTCTTACTTTTTAAGTACAAAATTATATCTTGTACATTTTGGTTAAGGGATGCTGGGTGTTTTCTTGCGTGTCAGTAATATCATAATAAATTCCTTTTAATTTATGTTCTGTTCTGTTTAGTATAGGCCGAAATACTTTTATTCTAACCTTTGCATTATAGATCTTGAAATGCCCGGGGGAGCAACTTACTTGCGTATTGCAGCTTTATCATAGATCGTATGGAGGATCAACTTTACAAAAATTTAAATTATTTTCAGTTTTCTCGAAATTAGATATAAGCAGTCTCCCCAAGAAAGATCTATTCCATGAACTGAATGACCAAGTAACATTTTCGCAAATGAAAGATTTCGTAATTTCTAATCGAGGAAAGAACACGAAAATAGAGATACAGGACGGCATTGAATGCTTTGCAGGTCAGCCTGTAAAAGTGCATTATCTGGACAATCATTTGATATGTCTGATGTTTTCAAACTGTGGCAAATCTTCAACAGACTAACTAACGAGGAATCGTACCCTCTAGTGATATCCAACCAGCATTCTGAATGGCTCATCGAAAAGTTTGTTTGTTTTTGCTGACGGCGCAAAAGGATTCCGATTCGAATGTACTGATCATGAGCTGTATTTTTAGATTTTCTCAACTGTCTAGAAAATCTGTTTACGTTTACATCTTTTACACAAGCCACAATGGAGATCCATGATTGGTTGGTAAAAGAAGTGCTGAAGGGTGGATGGGTTTATATGAGAAGTAGACCCCGATCAAATTGGTCCTTATGATCTAAAAAATGGATGACATTCTCTCCAGGAAAACTCCTTTTATCTAAGAACAAGACCTCCAAACATTTATATGTAAATAAAAAGATTGTCTTTTACATCTCTGAACAAACGAATATTAAAATAATCGTATCAACAGCTAAGGGAATAACACATTTCATACAGGTATCTAATATAGATTCCTCTGAATGTCAAATTGCAACTTTGGACCAAAAGAAAATGAAGGTATGGTTAAGTGCTCTTCATGATTCCGTTAAATACTACATTGAGGACACGAGTCCTATAAGCCGTATTTAAATGAAACAAAATGACGGGAAAAAGACCGATTCCCGTCGCTTCATTGAGCGAGAGAATCGTTTTTACAGTCTAAAGAAGAACAGAAAGAACGCAAAACCGAGAAAGTGGACGGATTATCTATATCAGATAATAAAACGTTTGAAAACGATTCGTTTCACCTGTATTCCGCGAACATTGAAAGAGATACATATAAAATCAAGGCAATTTTTCTTGAATTAGATAAAGATGAAAATGGAGTACTGAATGAACAAGAATTTTTTTAAAGCTCTTGAAGAATATGGTTTAGAAATAACTGAAATTGAAGCTAGAAAAATCTTCAACAAAATAGATGTTGACAAATACGAAAAGATCTTCATTTTCTTGAGAAAATCCTGAGTGACAGTAATTCGACTCTTCCTAAGGCCGACCAGAATCAGAAAGGTGCAATCAAATTCAGGCAGTTCTCAGAAAACATGAGACAGAGAAGAGATTCCTTTAGTCTTGACAAAATATTGTCGACATTTGATAAAGTTCGAAACGGGGATGGTGAAAACAAACTCACTTTTCAAGATCTTCAGTCAATTTCGTTTCTCGATGAAGTTTTTGAATTCTGATTGAGGTCAAAATTTGATACTTGTAATATAAAAGAACTAAGACATAGAATAGAAGAGAGATGGGAAAAGTACCAATCCTTTAGGCGCGAGGGAGATAATGGCGAAATTGTAATGACAGGTTCAGACAGAATAGCCGAAGACATTGTTCCCGGAGAATACAACCTACGAGAACTTGCACAGTTTGTTGACGTGCCGAAATTGCTACCCAAGAGGACTATTTTACAAAATGTATCATGGGAAACGGGAAGTGTTCCAAATATTTCCGGGAATCTTGTTTTTCCTGATTCATTTGACGGCAAGATAGAAGTTGAGATTGCTTCCAGTGAACTCCTTGCCTACTATGGATGTACATTTGCTGATGATAATGCAGAGAAAATATCGATTCCATATCGGCATGCTATACAAGACTTTACCTATGGAAATGATTATTTAGCTGATTATGTGGAGAAGAAAAATGGCGGAGCGGGGATGAAACGGCATGGATTCTCCCACCTCGATTGTTCTTTAGATGACGATTCAGGTTATATTATTCTAGGAAAGTGAGTGGGGAATAAATTTCATTTTACAGCTTTTCAAATCCCTAAACGTCATATTCTCTATGTTCCAGGACATTGTATTCATTCAAACGATTACTTAAGAGGGACATGACGCACGATGTTGTCCGATGAAGACGATATCGATCACGTGTTCTTGAAAAGAAAGATTTCTAATAATGAGAAACACGGTCTTAAGGCATTTACATTTCAATTTTCTCGGTAATGATCTCTCTTTTCATTGCAATTTATTTTGAAAATGAAATTCAAAATGATCATATGATCATGTCCTTTGTTCTTCAAAACATACAATCACAATACCTAGTATAGAATATAAGTTTATGATTATGTTTTATTTCATTAAATAGCTCAGAGAGAGAGAGAGAGAGAGAGAGAGAGAGAGAGAGATGCATAACTGTAGTTCTCTGTAGGCGTTTTGAAAACCTTCGATTTTCACCGCCGTTTTGGTGGCTCACTTTTAGCATAATTTCTTGTATTTTCAGCTTTTCGCTACTGAGAGAGAGAGAGAGAGAGAGTACATCTTACTGATACAGTTCAGAGAGAAACGTTTGAGTGCTTCGAGAGAGGATACTTCATCTTGAAATACTTTAGATTAAAACATTGTTTTGCATCTAGAATAATAAATATACGTTTGATTATTTAAATTTAAGTACGGTATTGTTTTAAGAGAAAATACCAAGAAACAAGCAATTCAAAATTTAAAAAATGAAGAATCCACATATTTGTTAAGTGATCTTCTGAAAAGAATTCATGCAAATATGCAAAGATGGAATATGATCGCTGTATTTTTTTCTTTTTTGTCACTGAAGAAAGATTTCCTAAATTCCTACACATTTGATCAGACAACAAAATTTTACTACCGCCTCAGCATGGTTTCTTCTGATATGCTTAATTTATTTACAAAATTATGTTGGTTGAAAAGACACTATGCAATAACTGACCGTTTATCATGAAATTTTACAGAAGTAATGGACAGTATGCAAGCTCAAAAGTCTATTTAAAAATAGTGATCAGACCACACACCTCTAAAACATCATAGAGGGAATCAGGTGCCCTTGAGGAGTGAGCAACCGGCCACCTGTCGATCAGCCACCATCCAAAAATGTTGTGTTAAAGGCCACAGCAAACACTATCTTCTTTTCATTTGTATTTCAGACGAATAATTTTCATCTACCGAAGTTTTTTTTAAAGAGAAGACCTTTTTAGAAAGATATTAATCTTATTACTTTTCAAACAATTATGCCATTAAAGTGTGTAAGCTTTTTACGCTTTGTGTAACCATGTTTTACTGGTTAGAGATTCCCTTAAATACTTGGATGAATCCTTAAAGATTAGTAATTTTCATTCGCTTTCCCTTTGAGCTCGATAAATGACTCCACATATTCTGCAACATCTTCGTACTTGCATATTTACTGACTAGGTGAAAATGTCTACTAACGACGAAATCTGACAGCTTTTTCATCAACAACTTTCTTCATTATGTGCCGATATAATTATAGAGATTCCAGGTACTAATAAAGAGCATTTTATGGGTATGATCTGATTAAGCAGAGAGACAGAAAAGGAATTTATCTTACAGGACTTTCAATTATCTTCTTTTAAGTGAGTAATTAACAAATAAAATTGTTGCAATGAAGGATATGGAGATTACGAACAGTATTAAATTTCAAAGTCCATAAAACAATACAAATAGGAGCAGAGCAAACACAGACCTCTGAAACATCAGAGGTGGAATCAGGTGCCATGTATGAGTGAGTATCCCCTGCTGACCGGTCACACCGTGTGCTCCTTGTCATGATCAGGAAATAACGGGTTATAAGTTATAAACAAATATTTAATTTAAACAATATTCTATTTGAGCCCTCTCCCTAAAACAAATATTCTTTATTAGGTATCGTGATTGTATATTTTTGACAAACAAAGAACAAGATCATTTTTAATTTTATTTTCAAAATTAATTGTGCAATTAATATGGAGATAATTATCAAGAAAATTGGAATGTAAATGCCTTAAGACCATGTCTCTTATTATTAGAAATCTTTCTTTTCAAGAACACGTGATCTACATCGGCTTCATCGGACAACATCGTGCGCCATGTCCCCCTTAAGTAATCGTTTGAATGAATACAATGTCCTGGAACATAGAGAGTGTGACGTCTAGGGATTTTAAAAGCAGTAAAGTGAATTTCTTCCCCACTCATTCTTCCCAGAATAAAATATCCTGATTCGTCATCTAAAGGACAATCGAGGTGGGAGAATCCATGCCGTTCTACCCCCGCTCCGCCATTTTTCTTCTCCACATAATCAGCTAAATAGTCATTTCCATAAGTAAAGTCTTGTATAGCATGCCGATATGGAATCGATATTTTCTCTGCATTATCATCAGCAAATGTACATCCATAGTAGGCAAGGAGTTCACTGGAAGCAATCTCAACTTCTATCTTGCCGTCAAATGAATCAGGAAAAACAAGATTCCCGGAAATATTTGGAACACTTCCCGTTTCCCATGATACATTTTGTAAAATAGTCCTCTTGGGTAGCAATTTCGGCAAGTCAACAAACTGGGCCAGTTCTCGCAGGTTGTATTCTCCGGGAACAATGTCTTCGACGATTCTATCTGAACCTGTCATTACAATTTCGCCATTATCTCCCTCGCGCCTAAAGGATTGGTACTTTTCCCATCTCTCTTCTATTCTATGTCTTAGTTCTTTTATATTACAAGTATCAAATTTTGACCTCAATCGGAATTCAAAAACTTCATCGAGAAACGAGATTGACTGAAGATCTTGAAAAGTGAGTTTTTTTTTCCCATCCCCGTTCCGAACTTTATCAAATGTTGATAATATTTTGTCAAGACTTAATGAATCTCTTCTCTGTCTTATATTTTCCGAAAACTGCCTGAATTTGATTGCGCCCCTCTGCTTCTGTTCGGCTTCAATAAATGCCTTTGGAAGTGTCGAATTACTGCCACTTAGGATTTTCTCAAGAAAGTAATCATAGAACTCAGTAAAGATTATCTTTTCGTTTTTGTCAAAATCTATGTCGTTGAAGATTTTTCTGGCATCTGATTCAGTTATATCTAAACCAAACTCTTCAAGTGCCTTACGAAATTCTTGTTCATTCAGTACTCCATTTCCATCTTTATCTAATTCAAGAAAAATTGCCTTGATTTTATCTCTTTCAATGTTTGCAGAATGCAGTTGAAATGAATTGTTTTCAAACACTTTATTATTTGACATAAAAAGTTCGTCTTCTCTTTCGTTATTGCGTTCTCTCTGTTCTTCTTTCGACTGTAAAAACGATTCCTCTCGCTCAATGAAGCGACGGGGATCGGTCTTTTTCTCGTCATTTTGTTTCATTAACATACGGCGTATAGGACTCGTGTCCTCAGTGTAGTATTTAACTGAATCATTAAGAGCACTTAACCATGCCTTCATTTTCTTTTGGTCCAAAGTTGCAATTTGGCATTCAGAGGAATCTGTATTAGATACCTGTATCACATGTGTCATTCCCTTAGCTGTTGATTCGATTATTTTAATATTCGTTTGCTCAGAGATGTAAAAGACAATCTTTTTATTTACATATAAATGTTTGGAGGTCTTGCTCTTAGATAAAAGGAGTTTTCCTGGAGACAGTGTCATCCATTTTTTAGACCATAATGACCAATTTGATTTGCGTCTGCTTCTCATATAAACCCATCCACCCCTCAGCACTTCTTTTACCAACCAATCATGGATCTCCTTTGTGGCTTGTGTAATAGAAGAAGACGTAAACTGATTTTCTAGACAGTTGAGAAGGTCCAAAAATGACAGCTCAGTACGTTCAAATCGGAATCCTTTGGCATTGTCAGCAAAACCTTCAAACTTTTCGATGAGCCATGCAGAATCCTGTTTGGATATCACTGGAGGATACGATTCCTCGTTAGTTAGTCTGTTGAAGATTTGCCACAGTTTGAAAACATCAGACACATCAAATGATTGTCCAGGGAATGCACTTTTACAGGCTGACCAGCAAAGCAATTCAATGCCGTCCTGTATCTCTATTTTTGTGCTCTTTCCTCGATTAGAAATTACGAAATCTTTCATTTGCGAAAATGTTATTGGGTCATTCAGTTCACGGAATAGATCTTTCTTGGAGAAACTGCTTACGTTTAAATTCGAGAAAACTGAAGATAATTTTGATTTTTGTACAGTTGATCCTCCATGTGATTTATGATAAAGCTGCAATAGGCAGGTAAGTTGTTCTCCGGGCATTTCGAGATCTGTAATGCAAAGGTTTGAATAAAGGTATTTCGGCTTATACTAAAGCAGAACAAAACACAACTTAATGTTCATTCTAATTCATTTATGTACATTCCAATAATACTGACACGCAAAAAAACCCACCCAGCATCCATTTACCTAAATGCACAAGATATAGTTTTGTACTTACAAAGTAAGAACATCGTCAACTCTGCTAATCAGGTTAATTTTCATTTCATAACCGAAAGTAAAGTTTGAGCCGTCCTTACAAAAATCAAGCAATGCATGTTTAATAACAAAGCATTTGATAATGATTTTGGGTTTTAAAGGTTTTTTCCATCAATTCTAAACATTGCAGTGATATTCCAGGAAAAAAATTTCCAATTCTCTTATAGAAGGGGCGCTGAGGCTTCCTCAAAAAGCTCAAATTTCCATTACTTGAGCTGTAGATTCTCAAAATAAATCGAGAGAGAATTACAGTAACAATATCCTTCATCATGTGTATCAGTAGCATTAATGACGGTCCGTGGACCGAAAGTCCAATAATACAATGTACCAAAAAAATAATAACTTTAGGATATAAAACATGTTCTGAAAATTCCAAAGAATATATCTTCCTCCAGATAAAAAAAATAATGAACTAAATGCTCATAGAAATCGAGCTGGAATTGCTGTGGATGCTGGACTTGCACACTGTACGCCGAATGACTGGGAAGGCAAGTGACGTGACAGTTATTTATCACTTTCTAAGTTTAAAGATAAAATCCATCTCTTAAATCAAATCTCTGATATTTTAAAATCAAGCTATACATCATTTCATTCATTTATAAAAAAAAATCATAAGTTAAAAGATATCTCTAGGTGAACATTCTTTTCTCATTTCTTTTGCGTGTCAGTATTACTAGTATATAATTACATAAACATACCTTTGGATATCGGAAGGCACCATCGTGAAGAAACCCGACACCTCCAGATTATATACCGCTTCCTAATTATGCAAATCTTATTGAAATAAATAATTTAATATTTGTGGCCAAAACCTGTATTATATTTTACAACCTACCTCTTTTTCAAATGCAGATAAATAATTAGTTTCTCCTACTTTACTTCTCAAATATTAATGAAACCATCTCGTGGAATGAGTGCAGTGTTTTGAAAATTACTAGTTTGTTTGTAATTAAACATACCACGCTTCAGTAAATTAATTAATTCACTCCAACTCACTTAAACTCAATTTTGGACAGAAATTTTAAAACCAATAAACAACTGGCATTATTATTTTATAAATATGATGGGACAGATATGATAAGACTAGACTAAATATATCAGATGAATATTAAGATCTCGCTTTGGGCAATTGAGGGGCAAACTGAAAACCATCTAATCCTTCTGTAGCAAGTATTATAAAAATATCTATTGGCGTATTTAAATTTAAGTATGGGTATAAGAGAACAATAAAGATAAAGAAGCGATTAAAAACTCATATGTACATTTTTTTCACTTCATCACACACAAAAAAATACCAAAAATGATACTTTTATAAGACTCTCAGTAATAAGTGCCCAGTGTCATTATTTTCCAAAAAAAATTGACTTCAAGCACGAAAAAAAAATTGAACAACTAATAAAAAGAATCTATCAGATTAAAACAATTCAGCATCCTTAAGATTTAAAAAAACATTTAACAAAAGTTGTCTGTCTTTGAGTGCCAACTCATCTTAAATAAGTACATATGACTTAATAAACAGCAAAATAATTACTTAAATTTTCTATTAATTTGATTTTTTTTTAAAGAAATATGTGACTTTCATTCATTTCAGTATTATCAGTTCATAAAAATCCCTCCTAATAGAGGAGCTTCTCATGCTAAAAGTCTTTGAAAGTTGTAAAAAAAAAAGAATCCACAGATATATTTTCAGTGAGGTTGCAAACCTTATTTAAAAACTCCTTGTAGAAATACATTGATGATTATAATTGCCGTATTTTCCCCCTTATTTGGCATTGACAGTAAGAAAAAAGTAAGAATTTATTTTTCTACAGGTTTTCTTAAATTCCTAAACATTTGTTCAGACTTCAGTAGTTTTATTTCCTCGGCACGGTTTCTTCTGATATGCTTAACACAATGAGTATTTTAAAAAATGTATATGGCTGAAACAAAACATATGCAATAACTGACCGTTTATAATTACATTTTACAGAAAGAACGGACGGTATTCAAGCTCAAAAGTCCATTTAACATAATTCAAATTAGAGACAGCCCCTTGACAACGGGCTGGGACAGAGATATCTCAGCTCTGAGGGCTAGTCAGCTCTACCTCCCAGATGCTCTCTGGCCTAGTCTTAAATGGCTGTTTCAGGGCTGATACACTTCTAGGTTTATGATAAAATGATTTCACATCCCAACACATTTGATCTTCAGAATACGAGCAATTTTTTTAACCGGAACAGGCTACTGACAGATAAGTTGATATAACAGTGTTCTCATCAACCTGTCGTTGAAAGTCGGTATTTCGTTAATTTTATGGTTGATTTTATGGTCGTTATAATGGAATTGATAGCAAATAAAAACCTATTATTATGTCGTATTTTAGATGGCTTGTTCATAACAATTGTTAGGCCTTTATTTTTATACTGAATTTGGCCAAAGAATGGTCCGTTAACCTAATTAATATATAATACTTACGGCTGGCGTGACGGTCAACAGATGCTTATCCTTTGTCGCGACTTCTGATCTAGAACATTGCTTTGTTTATAAATTTGAGATGATATCGAATCACTGTTTGTTACATATATCAACTCTTATTTCAATTTTGCAACAATGTACAGTATATAAAATAAATTTATTGTGAACCAAATATTTTTAGCGTAAGAGGAATATCCACGACTTAGCGCACATGATACTCAAAAAAAATATCAGTCATATTGGCAACATGCATGTACACAAATTGAGTTTGAATTTTTCACGATTAAGATGTCGATGACGTATACTGCGTATATATTAACGATCTTTCTTCAAACAGCGTGAAAAATATATCAGTACTAATTTAAATTCCTTCTGGATGAGTGGTTTTCTGATGAATTATATTTCATCTTCCTATTTCTTTATTTCCTAGTTAGAATCCCTCCTCTACTGTCGATAACCTCGGAAAACAATAACTTCCTGTTTTGGGGGTGGTTTCTATCGTATCAGGATATCAACTTTAAATGAACAATGTACAGTACTTGATAAATATAGAACTTAGTACAAGATACTGGTATAAACTTGGAAAATGTTTTCACATTTTGTCGTTTTATCAGTGTTTGTGTGTGCGTTGTTTTACAGCATATGTTATTCTTATCATATGTTTCGATCTCTCTATAAATAATTGAACACAAGAAAAAACATCAAATACCTGGTTCACCTCGCGCTGTTAAGTCCAGACCCTGAGAGGTTACGGTACCTGTCATCTGTAAAAAGAAACTGAAGTACCTGATTTCCTGTGTTACCTGCTTGTCCAACATACCAATCATACCTCACAGTCCGGTCCTTACAGCTATACCACATACAAGAGCTGAATTCAACATGAAGGGGAGTTTAAATGTTATCTTACTAATTAAGAAAAGCGTATATAGCTTTTAGTTTCACGAAAAAGGTAATTTTAGCATACAGGTCACAGTCAAGGTCACAAGGTCATTGACCTTGGTGTCATTTGAAAGATCTTTATTGCTGAAGTATACATACTAAATATGAAGTCTCTATCTCTCATGTTTCAAAAGTTATGGCGAAAGTTCGAAAAAGGTAATTTTAGCATATAGGTCACAGTCAAGGTCACAAGGTCATTGACCTTGGTGTCTTTGAAAGATCTTTATTGCTGAAGTATACATACTAAATATGAAGTCTCTATCTCTCATGGTTCAATAGTTATGGCGAAGGTTAAAGTTGACAACAGACAGACAGACAAACAGACAAACAGATAAACAGACAAAACAGATAAACAGACAAACAGACAGGACAAAAACAATATAAGCCTCGGATCTATCGATCCGGGCGCATAAAAACATATGTCGAACATATAAAAACCCGAACGTATGTTCATCATATGTTTAACATATAGTAATTTTACATGTGTACTCCGAGTTGTGTTTGTATGGTGTATAGCTGTTTAGTCCAGACCCTGAGAGGTTTAAGGTCACGGTACCTGTAATCTGTAAAAAGAAACTGAAGTACCTGATTTCCTGTGTTACCTGCTGTCCAACATACCAATCATACCTCACAGCCCGGTCCTTACAGCTATACCACATACAAGAGCTGAATTCAGCATGAGGGTGAGTTTAAGTGTTATCTTGCTAATCAAGAAAAGCGTGTATAGCTTTAAGTTTTCAGGTTTACTATTAAATAGGAATATATATATATATATATATGAATGTTGATTTTGTGTAACTAAGCATTGTATTGTCAAACTCCTGAAGATTGGAAATGAAACCGGTTGAGTTTATTTCGGTGTTGTGATTTTTTTATTATATATATATTGTGTGTGCATTAATTCTATTACCTGACTGTATTGCCTGTTTTATTTGTCAGTTCTGGGGGTTTTTTTCTCATAATAATAAGGTCTTTATAAACATTGACATTTTTGGTAATTAAAAATATATTTTTTATATAGTATTGTGAAGGTTAAATCAAATTTTTAGCAATTTCATTTTCTAAAATAAATGATGAGATTGTATCCCAGTGAACGGAATAATGTAGGAGCTGACCTAGTTTTTGGTTTTAATTCCTGTTTCAATACAGGAACTACACAACATTTTGAAACACAAGCTAAGGAGAAAAGGTTGGTGAATTTAGTATTATAGTTGCCTGTTTTGTTTTAGGTGTACTTTTATTAAGAATCAAGTTAAAAGATTTCTGATAATTTATAGAGCATGATTATGCATTTGGTATACTAGCAATCAAATCTCATGCTGTGTTGTATTTTTAGACACAGAAAAACCAGGGTTTTCTATGTTGGCCTTTTTGTGTAACAGGAAGAATGAACGCGTACTTTCGAAAATATATTTTTAAAAAGTTAACCCATAGCGTCAATCCTCTCTGAAATGTCATATTTTTCTATGATTCTTACACTTTTATGTAAGCACATGACACATTTAGAAAGATTGTTGGATTCATTGTACAGGGAGGTCAGACCATGAAAGGAATTTTAAGAATTAATTTTGAAGTCCAGAAAATTGGTCTCTTTTAAGTACTTCTTTTATGCATCCACTAAACATGCCCATAAATACTATTTTGAAAAATTTAAGAACATACAGTGTTTTACAGAGACAATCGTTTAATAGTGAAGCAAACTTAGACTATACTTCCTTGTTTCAAGATCTACACAATAGCCTTATACGTGTACAAATTAAAACAAGAAAAGTGTTCTTAGTTAATTGAGGGGTGAATAAAATAAGCAGGCATTTAAGTGAATAATGAAGAAGTAAAGTAAATCACTTTTTCTAAAACAAAATGTTGAAAGTCTACAGTAATTGTTAGATGAAATTTCTAAATGGTTTTGTTTTTGTTTCTTGCTGTCAACATGGTAAATCCGTAACATGCTGGTCTCATGTTTTCTTTCTAATCCATGCATCCTGAACTGATTATCAATGCATCAAAATTCCCGTATTGCTTTGACAGTCGTATACACGACTATCCCACGTCAGCCTTATCAGTGCGACCTACAGGGGGACAGACTTAAAAATGCAAGTTGTAGCCAATCAAAAAACAAACAAATGCTCTATCAAACGGGTGTCTCTGTAGTGTAGAGGATGTCTTGTCGTCGGAGAAGCATTTCCTTCCATCCACATACCCATAAAGTTAGATGATAAAAATACAATTCAAGATTTTTATTGGTAAAGGAGGGTTCAATGGTTGGCAACAAATATGCATGCAGATTGACTTACTTTAAAATATATTTTTGACAGAGGAAAGATCTATACATATGTGGAAATTCTCTTCCAGGTCAAAGAAGCTTTCTAAACCACGGAATACATGTAGAATGGCAAGGCAAGAAACTTTATGTCTCATTCACCATTCAAAGCTGACGTCGTATTGCAATGTTTGTGGTGAATTTGTGTGCAACTTGTGTAAACAATCTAGATTCGGAAAACATGAAGGTCATCAATATATGTCAGCTACGGAAAAGACCAACGAATTAAAAGAAGAAATTTCAGAATATCACAATAATGTAACCGATATATGTCTTAATCCTCTTCGGGAAATTATTCACGAGCACTACTTAGTAAAATCTCGCCTTGAAGGTAACTGTGAAGAGCTGACCCGAGAAGTAGAGAAGAGAAAAGAAAGCTTTATAAAAGAGATAATAAGGACATCTCAGAAACTGAAAAACAGTATTAATGGACACCGACTTGAATTCAGTCCAGGCTTGGCGAGTAGAATAGCAAATCTTGAGGATAAGAAAAGAGAAATTGATTTTCTGATGAAAACGTGTGAAAATGTGACCAATACTGGAAACATCTATGAAATATTGGAGTTCAATAGAGCTAAAAAGCCACTTTCTGAGTTGCATACAACACACTCTTCTCCGAGACAGATCCCGACATTAGAACTCCACACATCTAGGCCAGGGTCTCTGGTCGGGGATTATTTCGGAAACATACGGAAGTCTAGGACTATTTTCACAGAGGTAATTCGAGTGTTAAAATGTTGGAGCTATGACATCTATATAGAGTACCTGTTCACGAGAAATGACTGTGTCTGGATCTGTAAAACAGGGTTTTTTTTGTCAGTGAAACCAAAGACGGGCGAGGAGGTGGAAAGGAAGCTCTGTTCTCTACATCCTTCCGGTTTTATAGTTTCAACTTCCGGGGAAGTTATATATTCTGTATCTAATGAACACTGTATATACAAAATAACCCCGGCATTAACTGTACGATTAAAACACACTTATCCTTACTCTCCATGCGGCCTGTGTTTGGCCAGTAATGGTGGATTCTATGTAACTATGCACCAACATGGGACTAGTGGGAAAATAGTGCACTATTTTAATGAAGAATGTGCCGATTGGTTGGAAATAATTTGCTTCAGAAAGGGTGTGCCTCTTCTTAAGAAGCCTATCAAGATTATTGAGAATGGTAATAGAGATCTCTGGGTCATTGATGCCGCCTCTGAAAGTGTCATTGCAATGAACAGTATGGGTATATTTAAATTTGAATACACAGGAAGCCGAACAAATTTTGAACCAATAGGTATATGCTCTGATTCTAGATATAACGTACTTATTTCGGATTTTGGGCATAAGATGATAGATGTTCTCCTCCAAGATGGCCGATATCTAACTTCGATAAAGTTGCAGCCATTGGGCATCAGTAGACCAATGGGACTGTGTGTTACAAAGGACGGTCACCTGTGTGTTGGACAGGGTAATGGATGTGTTCACGTTTTACGATATTAACAGTGGTTGTCATGAAATACTCAGGAGCAAAATACTGATATTATTTCATTTATCTTCTCAATTTCATTAGATGACTTTCTCTTTTAAATATGAAGTATCTTCTTTGCAAGCATTTGAAAAAAGTTGTTTTTGTTGAAAATAAAATTATTTTAAAATATCTTCTCTGTATTATAAACACATTAATTGAATTGTACAAAAAAGTCTGAAATTTACTTTTTTAATATATACCTGACGAGTTTTTAATTACTTAGGTATGGTAAATTAATCGTTAGAAATCACTTTTTACAACAAACAGAAACGTACTGTAAAATCACATATATGTAATAAGCAGCATAAATAAATAAAGAGTAAATGTTCCCATTAAAGTATTATCAAGGACTTCCTCTTCCTAATCTAAAGATAAATATAAGCATAAGATTTTTACAGTCATTCTTATCTATTGATTGCCCTATTCTTATGACCTTAACACGCCTGTTTGGTATTCGAAGTGGAACAGATGTAAAATCACTTTTATACTTTTTAAACAATTTTATACTTAATTGTGATAAATTAAAAAGCATCTTAATATTATTTAAATTCAGATTAAAAAAAAATAAAAGCTTGCAATTCCTGTCTGATTGATTTCCTGACACACAAACAGGTCATAATTCAATTTTTCTATGTTAAAGATCAGACATATTACCCAAACGCTGGAAAATCTTAAGTGTTCCACAAACATTTTAAATCAAAACTTTGTTTGACATGGGTTAGAACGGAAATGGGAGATATAAAGATTGCTGAATTTTCTTTTTCCCGTTGACAACACAATAATGCTGCCCCTTCTCGCCTTGCCTCTTAAAGTACAATAAATAGCATTCAATCATTTAGTAAGAATGACGTGGATTGTAAACATGTATATTAATATCGATGCTTAAATATAAAATATTCAGTTCTTTGGGGATTTTCCAAAAATAAACGTAAAGTGAAGCATTGATGAGAGAAAGAAGATAACTTGATGAAGGAGTCCTAATTTTCTCTATATCATACTTGTTAGAATTTCACAAGAAGGATAGAGGGGGCACCTGCTACTAATATTGTAGCCCAAATACTTTTTACCAGCTAGCTGTTTGTGAGTAAACAAGGCAAACTTATTTCTGACCTGGGGAGTGAACCCCCTTGACCTCGGACCCGGAAGTTCACAATTTTGGGTGTTTCTTTTTCAATATCAAGCAATTACTTTATCTCGATGTTCATGAATAAATTAAACCACTCACATAGAATAAATTATTTCATTTTTTAATTATGGGTATGGAAACCCAACATCACTTTCTAAGTTCACTTTCTAAGGGAGAAATCATTTAGAATCACATTTCAGTGTGTAGTACTTTTAATGTACTAGTCAACAAAGGTGAGTCCGATCGACCCTACCTTTATTGGAATTCTAAACGTCATAAAAATACTTACAAAGAAAGATATTAGTACATTGATGGGTCCAGCAAATGCTACCTTGTCTTTATCTTTCCGTAAAGCAGAAGTTCTTTGCTGTGTATAGCTTATTCAAAAAATCAGTTCTGGATCCCCAAAAACTCTTTTGAAAGAACTTTTAGAAACTTTAGAATTACTTAAGTTTTCGAAAGTCTTTAACATCAGAACTTACGACTTTTTAAAATATTTTATGCAACAATTCGTCATAAATTTAAATCTAGACGTTTTGATAGATCATAGACAACTGCTTCAATAATAAAAATGGAACTAGGAAATTTTAACGTCTTGTATTTGGTCATCAGCAAAATTATGCCGTTAAAAACCACTCTGATCGTACACAAAAGTACTCTTAAGTTGATATTGAAAGAATGCTCAAGAGTTCCTCATTGAAAAACAATAAACATAGTCTTCGGAGACTAGAGTTTCAAACAAACTATTAGAAATCCGATTGGCTCCAATTTTATTCCTTTATTATAACTGACCTGTTTTTCTATTCCTATGCAGCAGAATTTATTCAAAAACTTCTACATGAGAAGAGGAAAAACTAGCTTTGGCCTTCTTATCTGCATTCAGATATATCAACGATGCATTCAAAATTAACAAAAGGTATTTTCATTCGTATTTCAACTCGATATATCCCAGTGAAATTTAAGACACAACAGAGCCTCTCGAATTTTTTTTCTTCATATTTGGATGTTTTATATGAGATGGTCATAGCGAGTTCCAGTAAATGTTCAACAAAGCCTCTTTCTTTACCCCTTACTAAGGTATTAGCAGTACTAGTAGTGAACTACATCATATGCAGCAGTATATTCGAGAAGTGGTGTAAATCAGATGTTAATGCAAAATCATTCCAAGAAAATTTAGGTATATTTGAAATAGAAAAATCAACAACATAAAAACTAACGATTTTTCAACTTGAACAACTCCAAACAATAAATTAAAGCGCAAGCTTTCTGGCATCACTAACAGTTTTTTGTAAATAAATGCAGAGCGTGTAAATTTACTTACCTTGTCAATGGTAAATTAAAAAATAATTTTGTTGAAAAACAATCTGATTGTACTTACAAATACACTGAAGTTGAGATTTAAAAAAAAGTTACTAAAGTTTTGTTATTGACAATATCTATTTGGTTTTTGGAGACCAGATCTTCAACAATGTATTGTAATTCCGCTGGGTATTAATTGCGCCTGTAATTAGTAGATCTATTTTCCATTCATATAAATCTGAATTTGTTCAAAATCATTTACGTAAAAAGTAGAAAACATTTGCTGTGGCCTTCAACCCGACATTAAGATATATCGACGACGTATTGTCAATTAAAAATGTGTTTTTTTATCTTATGTCGATACGATATTTCTTGTAGAGCTTAAATGAAAAGATACCACAGAGTCTTACATGAAGGATGTCGAAATAACGAACAATATCAATCTCAAAGTCCATAAAACATTGCAAAACAGGAGCAGAGCAAACACGGACCTCCGAAACAGAGGTGGGATAAGGTGTCATGAAGGAATGAGCATCCCCTGCTGACCGGTCACACCCGCCGTGTGCTCCTTGTCATGATCAGGAAATAACGGGAAAATCCGTCATCAATTCAGTGTATAAATAATGGACAAACAATTGGTATGAAAAACGTCAGTCAGCATTTGACTCAATGATAAATTGTTTTTGCTGACAAAGTCATTGTTTCGACCAAAGAACTTACGAAATGATGATTTTAAACGAGGCTGCTGGTATTCTTGTTTCACGTTTATCATATAGCTTGGTCGTTAGATTACCATGAACGTTTTTTTCAAGTAAAATATCAAAGTATGAAACAGATGTGTCAGACTCTGTGATATCGTTCATCGTAAGCTTACCAGAATATATATCGTGTCGACGTAGGAATGGAAATTACTTTTTTTTAATTGACAATACGTCGTCGATATATCTAAATGTCGAGTTGAAGGTCACACAAGTGTTTTCTTCTTTTGCACAAATTCTGCTTCATTAATATATAAACACAGAGTCTTACATATTTGTTTCATATTTGGATATTTTACTGAAAAAAACCTTAATGATATTCTAATATCCAAGGTTTATAAAAAAAACCTTGATGACTTTCTCTTTTCAATCTTTACTTTACCTTACTTATGCAGCAATATATCCTCATCACCTGCATAAAGAGTTTATAAACTTCATTAATCTCAGTTGATTCGATGCACAACATCATGATTTGCATGTGAACAATTTCTAAAAGGAAGTTACTGACAAATAATTTGATTAATCAATAATATCAGCAGGTTTTTTTAAGTCATCAAATCGTAAGTATATAATGTTCGATACAATGATCTTGTCAGCAAATACAATCTATCATTAAGTCAAATGCTGACTGACATTTTAATAGCATACTAATTGTAAGGGTCGTTATTTACTCACTTAATTCTAAAAGGATTTTTTGTCATTTCCCGATCATGCCGAAGAGTACACGGTGGGTGTGACAAGTTTGGTCAGGGATGCTCACTCCTCCATGGCACCTAATCCCACCTCTGACTGTTTGATGACACTGAACCTAATTTGTACTGTTCGTTATCTCCATATATTTCAATCTATTGTCGATATAATGATCTTTCTACCGTAAATAAAACCTCTCATAGGGTCATATTTTGGCTGACTTGTTTCATACCAATTGTAAGTGCTTTGGTTTTTTTTACTGAATTTGACAACGGGAGTTCTGTCTACCTGAGTCAATAAGAGAGGCTTACGGCGCGTGTGACAGGTCAATAAGAGGGGCTTACGGCGCATGTGACAGGTCAATAAGAGGGCCTTACGGCGCATGTGACAGGTCAATGATAAGGCCTTACGGTGCATGTGACAGGTCAATAAGAGGGCCTTACGGCGCATGTGACAGGTCAATGAGAGGGCCTTACGGCGCATGTGACAGGTCAATGAGAGGGCCTTACGGCGCATGTGACAGGTCAATGAGAGGGCCTTACGGCGCATGTGACAGGTCAATGAGAGGGGCTTACGGCGCATGTGACAGGTCCATAAGAGGGCCTTACTGTGCATGTGACAGGTCAATAAGAGGGGCTTACGGTGCATGTGACAGGTCAATAGCCGATGGTTACTTCTCTAAGGATCTTGTTTTATGGCCTCTTTACAGATTTGTATTGTCTATAGATTTTATTATGTCGACCACTGCTTGTTTTCTTCGCCGTTTACAACAATACGTAGGATTTCTCAAAACTTTATACATGTACCACATTTCCAACCATAAATCAAAGTCTAGGCTTTAAAAATGATAAAAAGCTACCCTTGCAATACAAATAGAACTCGTGAATTTCCTAGCCATCTGTAAAATTTTATTTTTTTAAACACCTTCAGTAGTATACAAGGGTACTACGAAGTTTAAATTTAAATGATGTTCGAGTTTCTGATTGACAACATCTTTTTGGTATTTGGAGACCAATATTAGTGTACAAGGCCTAGTTTTTTTTATGAAATTTTCCAATAAGACTGTTTAATTCCCTCGAGTGTAATTGCACCCAGTAACTAACATGCCTTATATTTTATATTCATGCCAAACAGAATTTACTCAAAAACTTTATAAAAAAGTATCTTGCTGTGGTTTTCCAATCGATATTTCAAAATCCCTCCCTCATCATATTTCTTGAAAAAAGGCCTGAGAACCAAGGAATTAACTTTGCATAGCCTAATAGTATATCTTATTTAATCATCAAAAATTTTAAAGAAATTAAATTTCTTTGTATATTTGACGTAAGGCTGTTCTCATTTTAAGGTATTGAGGCCAAAAACGTATATACCAATCCAGGTATCTTTTGTTTTGTTTGTATCATCTGCAAATGAAGCAAAATGAAATAGTGATAAATTTCCAGGGTATACATTTGAATAAACAAAATACAAAGTACTCTTGTTTTTCAAACTTTTGTAAAAAAAAAAATGAAAATAAAAACGCCATATCACCTGTCCTGGCTCAGATGACGTTGAAATTAGCTTCCTTGGCATTTTTTTATAGTTATTAGAAGTCAACAAGCATTATGCACTAGGAAGATATTTTGAAATGCTTATCATTCCATGTCGAAAACATGTGCGCTTTCTATAGTAAAGATATAGGGTTATTGCAATATAGTTCATAGAGGAATCAGGTACAAAAATTATCTACATGGTTACTTTGAATATTTAACAACTATTTAACACTTATCTCGTGACAAAAAATGCTTACTTTAAATTCAGTATCCTTAGTAACCAAAACTTCACTAAGAAAGAGGTGTATCTAACGCGATTATTTTGTATCTTACAGACCTTGATAATTATTTGTTGTAGTTGACAGTGTTTTCTAAATCATTGTAAAGTCAGTCGGGAATACCAGGGTAGGCAAAGAGGCCACGTCATGATAAACTATCGTGTTATCGTCTGCTGTCAGTGTAAATACGAGTCAGTTTGAACAACAAAGAGTCATAGACAAATGACTTGCAAGCCATGACCTTATTGCGTCATTAAGTCGATCATCCAATGAAGTTTTTGGAAAGTTTCACCATTGATCGACCAAAAAATGTAGTGTATTTCACCAGTTTTTTTTTTTAACTTCGGATTTTCCCGTGAAGTAATTACAACGTATTTCAAAAATAAAGACTTGGCTTTCTGGTTTACCTGTACATTGTATAATGGGTGCAGGAAGATGAAAAATTCAGAACATCTATTTAATGAATATGGAAGTATATAAGAATGAAACATGGGGATAACGATCGAACATTATTCAAGATCACAAATACATAAAACAATTCCCCAATATACATCAGAGGTGGGATCGGGTGTCATGAAGGAGTGAGCATCCCCTTCCGACCGGTCACACCCACCATGTGCTCCTTGTCATGATCGGAAAAGAAAAGAAAATTCCCTCGTCAACTCAGTGTATAAATAATGGACTTACAATTATTAAGAAAAACGTTAGTCAGCATTTAGCTCAATAATAAATTGAATTTACTGACAATGTCATTGTATTGTATCGACCATAGAACTTACGAATGGGTTTCTTTAAACAAAACGGTTGATATGTTTGCTACATAAACTTGTTAATAATTTACCTCGTTTTAGAAATTATTCATACATAGCGCATACTAGTACTCCTGTGTATCGAATCAACTGAGAAAATTATAAACTCCGTATGCAGGTGATGTAGGTATATTGCTGCATATGTAAGGGAAATTGTCGATTGAAAAGTAAAAGTCATCACGTTTATCATATAGCTTGGTTGTTAGATTATCATTAACGTTTTTTCAAGTAAAATATCCAGATATAAAACAGATGTGTCGGACTCTGTGGTTTCTTTTATCTCAGGCTCACCAGGATATATCGTATCGACGTAGGAATAGAAATTACCATTGTTAATTGACAGTACTTCGTCGATATATATAAATGCCAAGTTGAAGGCCACAGCAAGTGTTTTTCTTCTTTTCACGTATAAGATTTTGTACAAAATATGCTTCATGTGAATACAAAAATAGGTTTTCCTAATAACGAAGCGCAGTTGGTACCAATGGGATTCCAATAGATTGTTGGAAGACATTGTCTCCAAAAATACCATAGATATTGTCAATCAGAAACTCAAGCATCTTTTTGATGTCAACTTCAGTGTACTCGTGTGTACAATCGATATCAGAATTTTAATTTTAAAAAACAATTTTGCATATCAATGACTGATGACAAGTTAAGTTAATTTAGTTCCATTTTCACTGAAAAAGCAGCTGCCCATATCAAAAAGCTTGGACTTTAATTTTTCGTGGAGAATGTTTTTGTATAAAGTTGAAAAGTCGTAAGTTTTTAAGCTCTTGATTTTGGTAAAATCTTGTGATTTCAAATTGTCCAAAAGTTCCTTGGAATTTTTAGGTATCCAGATCTGATTTACACCACATCTTGAATGTATTGTTGCACAGTTATCTTAGAGTTTCTCCTTC
This sequence comes from Saccostrea glomerata, assembly GCA_003671525.1. Lineage (NCBI taxonomy): Eukaryota > Metazoa > Mollusca > Bivalvia > Ostreida > Ostreidae > Saccostrea > Saccostrea glomerata. Next base: position 274,405 of record PRKT01000512.1, on the reverse strand, counting down.
ACTTCTGTTAATATCTCAGTGAGGAGTAAAGAAAGAGGCTTGGTTGAACATTTACTGGAACCCACTATGTACAACGTATCTTTGTAAGGATTCTTTTAAAGTTTCAGATTCCCATGGTATGGTAGTTCAAATTCATTTTAATTCTTTTGGGATATCAAAAATATTCAGAACTGACAAATGATTTTGAGGAATGTCTTCCTTAGAAAGCAAAGTATGAGCGTAAACTGGATCAACACTTGTAGAATCCAAGTTCTTCTAATATACAATTTATATAATGAGCCTTACAAACGAAGACAATATTGTTACCTACTTTGTCAGCAGGGACCAGTGCATTCTAATTATGTATTCTATCTAATTATGTTTTTCACTTCTAGATTATTGAATACAGAAGGATGTATATGTAGATGGTTTTCATATTGCAACTCAATATTTTAATACGCGATTTTAGCATGGATCTAATGTGTTTAATTCATTCTAACAAAGCTAGTTTCAACGTCTTCTCTTTCATATCTGGCCCATTGCCTGGCGTACCCAGAATCCATAATATATTTATGAAATCCGACGCCAGTTGATGAATTGGGGTTCCCTATATTTAGGTCAATTTAAAATTATTGTTCTAAGGTCCTCATATTTAGGTCAACGTAATAACTTGTCCAGCTGGACTATAGTTATAGCTAGGGTGATGAAGAACAATATGGAGGATTATGTTATAGATATTCCAAAAAGTTTGACGGCAATATTCAATGTATATTTGTAGGAAATACAATCATCTTTTTTACCATTTTGGACAAATGGGAAAAATATTTATTGAAAAGATTTCCAGGTGAAATAGTTAGATACTATATAGATTTTTATTCTAATGCCTGTTTAGATTAAGAATGGTCAGATCCAAATGCCCTACTTACAATTTAAGAGTCTTAAAAATTACTGGAGGAAAAAAGAAAAATATTACTATATTGACAACAATGAATGATCACTGAAAGAAAAATAATAAGTTTTGGCATATTTGTGTTATATATTTTGTGAAAAAATCAGAGGATCCTATATTTTGGTCACTTGGAAGCTTACATTTTGGAATGTGTTTACGTTATCTAAGTGCAATAAACAAGCATGTAACAGTCTGTTACAAAATGCAGTGCAACTTTTGTTCCATAAATAGTACAGGGGTGATATTTGGACACATATATAAGGAGTCTCCATTCTTTATGTACTACAAAGGTCAAGGTCATATCACGAGGTCAAAGGTCAAATATTGTGACATCATCTACTGAATCTTTTCGGTTTTTTTGCCATTAAATTTTTTTAAATAGCCAAAATATCTTAAACCACCGGTTCAATTTTCTTTATTTTTACACATTTTATTCCAGGACCCATTTGAATCATTCTGTTGATTTTTTGTAAAAATTGAATTATACATTTTCTCTTAAGAAAACTTAAACTGTTGGATATTTACATGTGAATTTTCAGTTTCTGACACAATGTATGTTCTATTTTACTTAATATTTTATCCAAATTTTCCAGTATCAATGTGACTTACTGATTTAAAGTAACAAAAAGGTTATCTTTACTGAAAGTATTTACAAATTTGCAATAGATCAATTGAAAATTCTAAAATTAGGCTCATTCTCAAGTCTAATGTCTGATTTCGCAATCTTCTTACAGGGGTCTGATAGGCCATATTTCAGACTATGTGGGCAAAAAATGAACGGTTGAATTTCTTTCATATCATGTATAAAGAGAGATTTTGTATCCAAGAACAAAATATCAAAGTTTCAGAAAAATTGAATTTGAGGGAAAATTAATTACCTTAATAACTAAATTAAATAATGTTTATCTCCCTTTAGACTTTTAATGTACAATGGACAAAATGATCAGAATCAATAAAGTTAAAGGTGCATTAACACAGATTTGAAGTTAATTTTCTCAAATTTTCTGTATAATATCACGACTTACATATTGCAATAGCATTTCACATGAAAATATATTAAGGATATCCGATCCTCAGCCATAATGTTTATCTCCCTTTAGACTTTTAATGTACAATGGACAAAATGATCAGAATCAATAAAGTTAAAGGTGCATAAACACAGATTTGAAGTTAATTTTCTCAAATTTTCTGTATAATATAGGGTCAATAAGAGGGGCTTACGGTGCATGTGACAGGTCAATAGCCGATGGTTACTTCTCTAAGGATCTTGTTTTATGGCCTCTTTACAGATTTGTATTGTCTATAGATTTTATTATGTCGACCACTGCTTGTTTTCTTCGCCGTTTACAACAATACGTAGGATTTCTCAAAACTTTATACATGTACCACATTTCCAACCATAAATCAAAGTCTAGGCTTTAAAAATGATAAAAAGCTACCCTTGCAATACAAATAGAACTCGTGAATTTCCTAGCCATCTGTAAAATTTTATTTTTTTAAACACCTTCAGTAGTATACAAGGGTACTACGAAGTTTAAATTTAAATGATGTTCGAGTTTCTGATTGACAACATCTTTTTGGTATTTGGAGACCAATATTAGTGTACAAGGCCTAGTTTTTTTTATGAAGTTTTCCAATAAGACTGTTTAATTCCCTCGAGTGTAATTGCACCCAGTAACTAACATGCCTTATATTTTATATTCATGCCAAACAGAATTTACTCAAAAACTTTATAAAAAAGTATCTTGCTGTGGTTTTCCAATCGATATTTCATTTTATTGACGACGATTTATCTATTAACAATATTCAATTCCTATGTTGATTCGATATATCCCTTTGAACTTTTGAAATAAAAGATAAATTTCAGAGAGTCTGAAACATTTGTTTCGTATTTAGATATTTTCCTTGGAATAAAAACACTTACAGCATTTTATGATAAATTGTAATAGTTTGGAGTTTCTTTTAATATATGACAAAGACAGCAAAACAATATGATTTGAACACTGAATACTTTTGTAATGAATTTCCCATTTTTGGTTGGATTTCAAACTTTCAATGCCATTTTTTCTCTATGATGTCAGAAGTAAACTAGAGCCGAGCTCGTTGCAAAGCAACGAGTAGGTCTTCCGCTGGAGTTGTGGACAGGAAGTACCGACCTTGGGTAAAGGTTACTGCACTTTCTTATGTAAACAACCTTTTCTTCTCATCATGATCCTCCAGTGAATCTTAATTACAAAGTTATGCTTAAACATTTTTTTCTCTCTCAGTGACCTTGATTTGCCAGAAAGACCTTTGATCAGGGTGACATGACACAACCTCCAATCATAAGTAATCTATGTTTCAAGTAAGAGCCTCCAATGATTTTCACGTAAATTACTAGTTCATAACTGGAAGAGAACAGATTTTTTCTGTCAGTGATCTTGATTTTAACAGAATAACCTTGGCTCTTTGTCAAGACAAACCCTCAATCTGAAACAACTTTTAGAAATTCATAACTCTGACAGGTGTTTTACAACTTTTCTGTCATTGGCCCTGAATTTGTTAAAATGACCTTATTTTAAGTCATCTGAAAACCGGCGGACTATAAGCAATTTGTATCAAGTATGAACTTAAACAAATATAGTCAGAATGAAAAAATACTATTTTCTGAGTCAAAATCGTAAAAAAAAAACCTTTTTATCACAAGCAATCTCTGTATCAAGTATGAGCTTACAGATATTCTCGATTACATATAAATGAATGCAACAAAACATTAATTCTTTCTCCAGTGATCTTGAATTTCCCGTAATATTGCCTTGAATAAATACAATGACACATCCTAGGATCATTTGAAATCTTTGTATCGAGTACAAGCTTCTGGTTTCTTTATGTTATAGCCTGGCCTTCTGAGAAAAACTTTCAGGGACAGACAGACATATGGACAGTTAAACAGACCGTTTCATTCCCGTCCCATCCCAAGTACCCCCCAAAATACACAATCACTTTGCAAGGGACAACTCTAGTCATGATTTGAAAAAAAGTAATTTTTTTTATATCAGGAAGCTTTCATAAATATGGTTTTTCATACTTGCCCTGAAGTTCATAAGAATAATATTTCAAAACGACCCCTTTTTTTAACTGACTGTTTTCTTAATTGTTTTCATTTTATATCCCCCAATGTTGCCCGCATAACGCAGTGATTAGAGAGACTGCTCTATAGTCGCGAGGTAAGGATCAGCTCCTTACGTCGTGGTTTCGAATCCCACTGTGGGACGTGGGTACCTGTTCTTCCGATTAGACCGTATAAAACAAAGTCCTGTGTCGCTTTAGGTGCTGGCACAAAAAAGATCCCTCCCTGCTCAAAGGCCCTATTAAGTGCCGATTATAAGACAATTAATGTTTAACTATGGTGTCGGTTATGATTTCAACAGTTTAAATTAGGAAATAAAAGTGTGTAATTACATGGTAAATTTCTAATATTCAGTACATGTAGCTGCAGATTGTTATATAAGTTCTTAAATTTTCGATTCCGTACATACAATGCGGGTTTATTACTACTTACATGTTCAATGTATAACCTGCTACTGATATTTTTAAAATCACGGAACAAAATTAAAATGTTAGCACACTATACTAATCAATTACAGGTTTTGATTGAATAATTACACAAATTAAATTCATTGCTTTAAAATCTTGAATTATTTTTTCAACTTGACTATTCAACCTGTAATAAAAATGGGCATTGTGCAAGCACAAAAGTCACTTATGAAGTTTACGGGTGAGGAGATACTTATCGATGTTAAGTCCATTTCATTGAGTATAATTCTAATTAGATCCTTTTGAAGATTTTCTTTAAGTTTAAACATGAAATAGCCATGGTAAAAATCTGTGATAAAAAAAAATGTGTTTGGAAAAATTTGTTTTGTAAACAGATTTATTTGTGTGTTAAAAGCACAAAGAAATATAAGCTTGTACATTTAAATCAATATTGGTTGAAGTTAAGTAACCGCAGATCGCCAGTCCTTACACTATGATCGTCAAAATGAAAAGTAAAATTACACAATTAACTAACGAACTATAAAAATTGAAGATTGATTAATGTACATATAAAATAAATACCCCAGCGTTTTGTTCTAAAGTTTAACCTTATATATTTTAAAATATTTTTGAAAGATTCGATTAACTATAAATAAACTAAGAAGAGTGTGGCAGAGTGTTATGGGGACTCAGTGGTTACAGCTCCCCCACCATTAGCCAGAGGTTCTGGGTTCGAATCCCAGTCTGACTGACACTTTCCCCTACCTGTTTCATTTTTTAAGAAAATCTGATAGTTATCCCTTATATTTACATTCTCTTGATTCCACAAATTCACATGCTACAAGCCCTGCCTCTGTCTCTATTTATCCTGCTCCCCATGTGAATTTTTTTAACCGTGCCTATCGATGAACCAGTGCATTTATGTACTAGAAACAAAGTATTCCTACTATTTGTAATTTTATCTCGTACAGAGACATTGAAAATGTAAATATAAAATCATTAAATATCTGTAAATACTTCATAATTTTCTGTGATTTTAAAAGAACTACATGTCAAAGATGTTAATCTAATATTTCTTTTACATATTCCCTGAGATTTATTATATAATGCTATTAAATTGTTAATAATTAAGATTCACCAGTATTTTTTACAATCTCATATTTTTAGGATACACAATAGAATTATCAGTATTATATTAAATGTACATACATTATCTCTTAATGTAAACTGGCATGAATTTAAAAATTAACTTCCATAAAAAACTATACATTATAAAATTTGTTGTGGTTACAAAATTTAAGATCACTTTTGCTATTTTTTATCTTCTAACTGTTTCTTCATTTTAGCTAAATTAGCAAGTCTAGTGTCTCTCCATTTCCTCTTGTCTGGAATTTTATCCAATGGGATTGAAGCATTATATTCAGCCTGGATCTTCTCTGCTGTTTCTACATCATACTGAACAGGGATAGGTTTAAAAGTCTCTTTCTGTACATTATAGGCTCCATCTGCATACCTCTTACAGTAGTCCACGATGCCTGATTACACAGAAATAAGATATTTCTACTTTAGCAAATCTGCATCAGACTAAACCTATTAGTGATACATGTATAAGGATTCATCACAAAATTAAATTTATCATTTCATTTTATTGGTTTGTACATAAACTTTGTTTTTTACATTTTATGTTTTCTATACACATTTAACCAAGGATTGTGTAAGACTGTTTGGTCGATTTTGCGACCATTTAATTTTATTTCAGATTTTTAAAAATCACACAAACCGTCAGCATTTAGATGCATTGTCTGCAGTGGTCCAATGAAGGCGTATCTGGGACCGAGTCCATCATAACACACCTTGTCAATGTCCTCAGCACTCAACAAACCCGACTGTAACCAAGGGACAATACTCAAGTCAGTTACAAAATGTGTATACAATCCAAGATGAAATATTTGTGCTTTATAAGAAATTTTACATAGAAGACATTCATCATCTTGAGAACACAAGTTCTTTAATTATTTGATTGAATAATCCTAGTTCTCTGAGAAAGCATGAACAAGACTTTTGACCTTAATGAATACTGAACTCTTCAAGTAGTTAAATCAATGTACCAACTTAAAAACAGAAATATTTGACTATTTTATATTAGACTTCTTTTCTGAAAGTAATACTTTTCATGGCAGACTGATCAATCTTTGAATTGTTTTTGCTTATATTGAGTAGTACCTGGTACATGTTCCAGCACTCGTTAATGGCCGCGTACTGTATTCTGTTGAGTGCGAACCCTAGACTCTCCCTCCGGAGCGTGACCGGGGATTGACCTACTTTCTCCATCAGTTCCCGGGCCATTGTCAGAGCTTCCTGTTTAGTCAAGGGAGCGGGAACCAGTTCAACCAACGGAACAAAGTATGGTGGGTTTATCTGTCATGTGAAATTTTTATTTTATTAAAGGAGAAAGTCACCTTTTACATATTGTACACTTTACATATGCCATACATAGTAATAAGTTGCAAACGTGCTTACTGTAAACCAACTTTTATTTGCGTGCAAGAAAATTTCGTGAGTTTCGCAACCTACAAAAATTAATTGCTGTGTACCATTTATTTTGCTTTGTTTTGTAGAAAATGTTTTCTTATTCGTGAAAATTAATCACAGCCGATTGATTTCAAACTGACAAATTGCGAATAAAAGATAACATGAATAATAGACATTATTTTGAAATTTTTTACAGGAAAACAAGGAATGATTACAAATTGGTTGGCCAGTTCCTTAAGTTTTATCTTTTACATGTGTACAAAAGAATTAATTATAAATCTTCCCTGCCATTCAAGGGGAAGTTTTTATTTTTTATTCTTAAAGACTTTAAATGTCTTAAAGAATTTAAATGTCTTAATTGGCCCTGCCTGACAACAGAGACTTCCTTACTGGGTGAGCCACTAGCATCCTCTCTCTGTTCTTCAGGCCCTCCGTGAAGGAGGAAGCAGGGAGACAACTGCTGGAGCTGGCGACGACCGTGTCTCCCCCCATTAAAGAATTTAAATGTCTTAATTGGCCCTGCCTGACAACAGAGACTTCCTTACTGGGTGAGCCACTAGCATCCTCTCTCTGTTCTTCAGGCCCTCCGTAAAGGAGGAAGCAGGGAGACAACTGCTGGAGCTGGCGACGACCGTGTCTCCCCCCACGATCTCATCTATCTGACCAAACACCTTCCTCTTCAGATCCAAGTTCTCTGGAACACATTCCTAGACATGGGTTTAAAAAAATACTACATAAATTAGATATCTACTATAAACTCCAGTGTATTGATACAGACTGTTTTTAAATCTATGCAAGAAAAAAATTCTTCCCTAGATCTATTCTCATTGCTGTCAAAGTTTAGTGTTAAAACAATTATTTTATTGTCCTTCAGGCAATACAATTTAAAAAGTGTTGTTTAAACAAAATGAGCCCCTGTGTTAGTCAGGCAGCTTTGATCGCCATTGGCCAGATAGGCAGAGGATCTGTCTACAGCTCAGGTCTTGTTCACTGAATTTTCTCCTTTCTTGATACTTCTTGATCTTCTTATACATATTTTGTAGGTGATGTATTTATATCAGAAGATAATGGACAGACCACACTAGGATTCTACCTTGACACCCTCGATCACCAGTCAGGTGTTCCACCAACTGGGCTATCTGGCCACCAGCAATTGAACCTTTGAAGAAATTTCTGACCATCACTTTCCTCCCTTCTTGAAGATTTTCAGCCTCTGAAAACCTAGGCTCTTCCCTGGCAGGTCTTTAACCTTCCATTAAGAGGGTATGGCATGACATCTAACAGGAGAGGAGAAAATGTAGTTGACCAGACCACGATTCGAGTGACCAGATAGCTCAGTCAGTAGAGCACTTGACTGGAGATCGAGGAGGCCGTGATTTTAATCAGTCTGGTCCGTCACATTTATCTCCTGTCAAATAACATAAAATTACCAGGCAATGAAATAAACTAAGAAATGAACCGAAAATCCCTAACCTGTACATAGATTGCTCCAGTCAGACACTCCTGTAGGGAACTAGTAAAGGTCACCAGTTTAGTCTGCTCGGCTGCGGGACTGGCCCCTCGGAGGAATCCCTCCTCCTCGTACTGCTTGAGAGTCCGGCCAATGTTCTGTTCCGCTCGAGTCAGCTGACCCGGGTCTACATCAAACACATGGACCTTGTATCCCTGGGCAGCAAAGATCATCGACCAATTCTGACCAATCAGACCACTGTATTAAATAAGTGTGGAATATCTTATTATTGTGGTATATCATGAAAAAGTGATTATGTTTACTTGATAAAAAAAAAAATGAGCTAACAAGCATGAAATCAAGGATGCAGAAACTCCAATCTAGCAACTATTGGTATTGCTCAATACTCATTGATGATCAACATTTTCAATGTACGAAAAAATTCTCAATTTGACAAGATTTCGTGAGCATTTGTCAATTAGCAAAATAAATTGTTTACTGAGCTAAATAAGATAAAGCTGCAATAATGTAGGCCTCTCTGATTTTTTTTTAATCTGACATTTTCTGGGGAAAAGAATGGAGAGGGCTACATTTTTGCAGTGCAGTTAAACAAGATTTTAATTGGGCTTCAGGCCCCCTTTACAGTTTTATATTATACAGGTTGGGACCAATCGTCCAAATGGGATATTATAGTCCGTTTAGGCTATAAATTTACAGTGCGAAAAATGAAAATTTTTATTTTGGCTATAAATATTGTAACAGGAGAGGAGAAAATGCAGCAGACCAGACCGGGATTCGAACCCAGGCCTCCTGAAACTCCGGTCAAGTGCTCTACCAACTGAGCTATCTGGCCACCGGCGATCGAAATTGGCTGACCGCCACAATATCATAAATCTGCATCAGGACACTTAAAACAATAAAAAGATCTTACAAAAAAGCCTAAATTTAAGAACATAGTCGATTATTTGTTTACACAAAATTCCACCTATTCCCACAAAAAATCTTGCCTTTTTCTACATGATTTTCAAAAAGTGGGAATAGGTAGAATAAACCCTTAAATTCTGTAATTTAATCGATTACAATATTATTTGTAATTATTTTAATTTATAGTATTGTTTGAAAGTGATAGTGTAAAGGGTACCATTGCAAATGTTGAGTTTTGACAGTAAAGGTAATTATAAGTAATTATTTCAAATTACCATGTCTTGATTTGAGAGTGTGAGTTATACATAAATTATTTTAAATTAGTTAATTATACTTAATGATCAAATTCAGAATTTAAATGAATTGGCATAAAATCTAACTGTCACACTCTAATTTTAGGACTATAGGGGAAAGAGAAGAAAATGACAGACAAGCATGGCTGAGGGAAGAAATCCTGTACTTAAGACACATAAACAGGCCTCTGATGTACTGACAACTCATCTGAAAGAATCAAGAGGGAAAACCCGCAAGAAATCCCCCCTCCCTCCCCCAACAGAGGAGGAAATCAGGTCTGGGGTTCATAGGATCTTAGAAGAGTTCCTCAAGAAACAACTGTTATTGAACAATAATGAGGAGAATGCTGCAATACCGACATCTTATCAGAAAGTGGTCGTAGAAGATGTCATAGAAACAGATGGGCCTGGCAGCGGAAGCACGTCTAAGGAGGGGTCCAGGTATTCATCACGAGCAAGTTGTGCTAAATGTCGCAGCGAGGCTGGGCAGTCCATTCCTGGGGGGTCCATCCGATCCCTCACAGATGGAACTGTCGATTTTCCGTTCATTGATGGAATAGATGATGAAGAGCCGCCCCCAAAAGACCACACAGTGCGGTCTAATAGTCTCCCATCAAGTGTCCTGTCAAAAGTCACCAATAAAGACGAGCCTCCCTCTGATCTATCAAAATCTCTCAGTCCATCAAGACTGAGGGAAATCCTTGCTGATGGTAAATCTGCATTGAATGAGGTAACAGAGGAATGGGAGAGACAAGATAAACTGGTAGACGTAATCTCAGATAGACGGAGCGGACACAAGGACATAGAGGAAGTAGGTATAACCAGGGGGCGCCAGCGATTAAAGTCAGGGACAGAGTCCTCGGAAGACACAGACGAAGAAGAGATTATCTCCCCTGGACGCAAAAAGAAATCAATTTTTACTCGATTGAGGGAACGTATGAATAGGAGTTTGAGTCGGGGAAGAGCGAAAGAAATCCAGGGAGTGACTAGACAGAGATCTCAATCAGACGCCTCCATTAAAAAACGACGAAAGCCGAGAAACAGGAAAGACGAAGGCACCTGTGTCGATAAAAAGGGCCGAGTGATACAGAATGTTCACACTCACAAACACGGACATATTGAGCAGCACCATTATACCAACGGGACGAAGTCGGGAATGCTGGTGGAGAAAGATGTCTGGGAAACGACTGATGTGACGGGGGAATCAGAACACCGACATAAAGAGAAGCATGCCAGCATCAAGGAGAGCACAGAATTATCAGACAGTGACAGCGGAATTCTCAGAAAACTAAAGAAAATCACATCCTTCAGGAAGTCCAAGAAAAACAAATCTTCCCCCGCTATTAAAGGTAGGTACTGTTAGATGTTGTAGAAGGAATAGGATAAACAGCTAAAAGCAGTAGAGTGAATGAGTTAGTGCATATCATACATGACTGTATTTATATGTTGATCAGGAGGCTAAAAAGATCATTTAAAGAGAATCTTTTTGATTGCAGCATCAAAATCCGATGAGCTTGACTTTGACCATAGGCATCATAAATCCCCTAAAGCAGAGTACAACCGGTCAGTGTCCACGGGTCAAGGTTATCAAGAGAGAGTATACGAAGCCCGAGATGACACCCACCATACCACCACTACCACCGTCATCACTGGGGAGCAGACGTACGGACAAACTGACGAGTTGATACCAGAGGGGTCGATTCAGGATGAGGTGAAAGATCGCACCAGTAGGAACAAGTCCTTTGTCCTGGACTTTGATACGTGTGAGAGGCAGCAGGTATTGGTACGTCCAGACGGGACCGTGGACACAACAGTCAAACAGAGATTCAAGGTCAAGCACTTTGATGAAGATCATGACGTTGAAGTAGATGGAAATGAAGATCAAGGTTGGTTTTCAGTGAAATGTTAGACATTTTATTTTTCCACATCCAATTGTATCTTCCAATTTTAGTATCTTCAACTATAAACATATATTACATATGGCAACCGTCTTTATTCTCCATGTATCTCTTGCCTTTATCTTAAGTCCAGTTTCTATTTTAGGAATGTGTCCCAGACATGCAGCATCCCAGTCCTTAGATCCAGAGAAGGACCGTTTGTATTCCGCGGTGGCTGAAAAGTTAGCTCACATAGGAGACCAGTACATGGCCACCAGTCCACTGTCGGAGAGCGGCAGTAGTTCTGTAGAACACACTCTCGGCAGACGCGTCAGTAACAGAACACCAAACTTAACAGGGGTTGACGAGAGGGACGGTGAGTACAATTTGTTACTCAGCTGAATGAGAAACATTTTACACTGTATTTGTTATGTCTATTGAAGTAACATTTTTATCCAAAATAGAATTGGAAGAATGCTTGTATTTCCATGATCTTTTAGCCCTGCAGTTTAACTGATATTTAATAGATTGGAAGTTATAAAAAGTAATAATTCATACAAAGCATAAAATACAAGTCATCTTTAAGTACGTGCATTTTATAGGTGAAGGATTGACGGAGCTAGAGAGGCAGTTAAGAGACAGACTCCGGGAAATCGGGGATAGTTTTGCAGTGAGTTATTACAATAATCCAAATAGTGTATACTTTAGTGTGCTAATATTAGTCCTTTTGTTCATTTCTTATAAAGTTAGAGGTTATTACCGGTAATGTGAATTGCTATATATACACAATATACATGTAAGACTTTATGCTATATAAGCGTCATAAGTCGTGGGCTGTTAATTTTCTAGACTTTTTTAACATGTATTTAATATGTATTTATACATACCAGTCGATGACTTTATTCTGTAGCTGAATGTGTCACCTGACTCTGTGAAAGACGCAGCTCTGGAGATTGCGAAGCATGCCACGTACCAGACTTTCCAGGACACCGTTAACACCACGGTGGGGCCCGGGAACAGCTGGGATCAAATCGCTGCAGTGTTCTACCTCACAAAGAAAGCCATCACCCTGGCGGGGGCTGGTGGCGCTGTGGCGATTCAGGTGAAGGACTTAGCGGCAGAGTTTGTGGCGGATAAGTTTGCCACATGGATCGTAGATCAGGGTGGATGGGTAAGGCTTATTTCCTAGCATTACTCACAGAGGCTTGTCACAATTCCTTTATAAAAGCTTTATGTTTAGTATAATTTATGGGTGGTTAAAATGAAGAAAAATGAACAGCACACTGCCAAACTGGACCCATATACCGTATAAGAGGAAATTTTAGCGAGACGCAAATTTAGCAATTTCTCCTTAAAAAATGGTAATTTATTATTAGGGAGAGATAATTTTAGTGATTTTAAAATGCTTTAATACTAACGAAGCTATTACAAATAAAATGCAACTAATTTTTAGCGATATTTAATTTTAGCGATCTCAGGACTCTCGCTTATAATGCCAAAATTAAATCCTCACTAAAAATTCTACTTACACGGTATATGGGCCACGCCCCAAAAATCACCCCATGGCACTCATTAACGATGATCTTTAAATCCCCCACTGGAGCTTAAAAGTTTATCTTCACAGGATAGGGTCCTTCATATGACAAGAATGTGGGGTCATATCCCAATATATCATGTTTGGAATTGACATGTGAGATCAGATTTATTTTATATCCCTGTTAAAAATGAATCCAATTCAAAACACATCAATTTAAGAATGAGTAAATTTCAAACAAGTCCTACTTAGGTTTCCTTTTCCTTTTGTAATTTTTGTTTTGATTCTATTTCAGGACACTTGCTTGGACAGTGACACAGATCTGGAGATTGACTGACCACTGACCACAGCTCCAATAAGTGTACACACAGTACTGCAGTTGCCAGGTTTCCAGGAACACTTACTCTGTCACACTGGGAAGGTGGATCTAATAATATTGTGAAGATTTTCATATGGTGATTTAGGAGGATCTAAGAATTTGGTTGTTACAGAGCTTGAAGTTTTTAGTCTGTTTTTATGAGAGCTATGACTGATCAGTTTTGTTGTGTTAGTGTTTTTTGCAGCTTATTATGAAACCATTTACTTAATTTGTTGGAGAATGAGACATATTTATGTCTTTGAGATGATGTTTATTGCATTGTTTTTTATAAAGACTTTAGTTTGCCTTTCATGTTATGCATCCAAAAGTGCTTTTGATGAATTATTGAGCCTTTGTTCAAATTAATGCAGTGTGCAATTTCTTTCATAATAAGTGCCTCATGTTTTAAGTTAGTTCAATTTTCAGGGTAAAAGTGTCATGATCTTTCTTGTTCCCTGAAAGAGAAGACATTTTATTCCATGAGCATTGTTGTCATTTTACCTAAGGCAACTCTTCATCTCTCTTTTCATAAGAACATCTTTTATCAAATTCTTTTTATTACGTAGATAGTTTCTTATACAATGTCAATCAAACAGAGCATCCAGCTATTGTAACAGTCAATTCTTAATCTTTTTAAAACCTTTTTTTTGTAATTTAGTGGAAAATGCTTGAAATTACAGACTGTTGTCTTCAAGATTTGGTGAAATGCACATTCCATTTTCAGGTTTATCTGTATCGGCATATTATTATAAACAATGTATACATGTACAGTGTGTATGTGAAAATTCAGGTTGTTTTTCCTTTATTGCTCAGACTGTTGTAAGATCTCAGTTAATTGTACGTTTTAACAGTCATTATCATTAATACATGTATTTGATTTTATTGACATTCTCTGAAAATGATGGGGCATTTTTTTTACCATGCTGAAAATCTCATTAAAATCTGAAGATATGATTATAGATCTGCACATACTATCATTAATATATATTTGTATCAGGTATCTGTGATATTCTTTATGAATTCAGTGAGGAGCAATAATTTCTTTAGGAGACAGAATTGAGACAAAATCAAACTTTTGTTAATATGCTTAACCTTACCCGAAAAATAAATTTCCATGCATTGTATTTGAGTTGTAAATAAGTCATTGTTGATTTAATACATTTACATGTATACTAATAAAAATCAAAATGTTCCTTGTTTGGTTGTTTTTTACTGGGATGGGGAAATATAAACTAGAAATACAGAATCAAATCACAATGCACTGCATCTGGTGGCACATACATTTTTTTTTTCACTCATAATCAAATACAGAATTCAGATTTTACAATCTGAGACCAAATGTTATTTCCCAATATTTATATCTGCAAGTCTTAGGTACATGCATGTGTATTGATTAACATCATTTTTAAAATTGTTTTCATTTAACTTTCTTCAATTATACATGACTGGTACACACACAAAGATGCTAAATAATCCCATACAAATAAAGCTAGGATATGACTTATGTCTAAAAATTATGAATCATTGAATCAATATAATTTTAAGGTGCAGACTACACGTTCCTCAAAAATATATTTTGTATCTCTTGGTATTATATAAAAAATATTCACATTTGTCATTCTCCTCTGATTTCTACATTGTTTTCAAAATGTTTTTAAATAACAGTACACCAAAAATTGTGATATAGGATATTCAGAAGATTACCTGTACGGGTTATATGAGAAATATGACCCTGGGTATCTTGTCCAAATACCTGGTAAGGTACCTTAATTTTTTGTGAGGAAATTTCTTCAAGTACCTAAACTTCAATGACCAATTCTTAGGAAAAATTATATGTTTTTGAGGAACGTGTCGTCTGACCTTAAATTAAACCTTTTTAATAAATGTTGAGGCATTTCAATAACACGAATAAGTTTCGTACGAGTTATCAAACAGAAGAGTTCCACTGGAATTTTGGCACAGGAATAATGACACAACATATAAACAAAGACTTTTTAGAAGAGATTAATAACAGTAGACCTTGCTTGATTGAAGTTGGAACGATGATGTAAATCCTACTCTTTTGTGAATTTAACGAAAAGCTTGGAATCGAGATAATTTTATAGCATAAGATATTTGGAAAACGACCTTCACGATATTTCCGCGGTTTCAAGAATTCAAGTAGGTTTTTTTAGTATTTCATAAAACACTTTACACGCACTGCAATATTGATATGCACTATAAGAAGGGTACATCTTCAAGGCTTTCTGAAAAGATTTGCTGGGTCATTTAGTTTAGTGGACGCATGCTCCATGTTTCTCAAAATTACGCGTATGGTCATCGGGGTGGGTGAATGACCTACGCTGCATCAATTGTTTAAGTTACTTTATCCAGGGATTTCACCTCTGAATATATGTGCATATATGTAATAGTTATCATTTTCACATGGTTAATTATCGATCTGTCATGTTTTGTAATACGTTTTGTTTTGAATCTATTTTTAGATGTTATATTGCTGATGTAATCATTCATTTGTTTAGAAGAAAAACGTTTTAATTAGAAATTGTATCATACTTTTTTTAAGTTTACAGACAGGGAACAGAAATTTGTTTAATTTTTTCTTCTAAATGAATTTGTATTTCATGTAAAGCAAATTGTTAAATTTGGTTATATTTTCATTCAAAAGATAGTACAGTATTATTCTTTTTAGAGAAGTGGTCAAGCTTTGCCTATCAATACCCTCTCCTGCATATGGTGTACCTGTCCTAATTTTATTGAAATCGCTGCATTTTCAAAAAATATAACTTACCATTATCAGGTTTTTTCAAAGCAGTCCCAATATACAAGTAATCTGGAGTTGTATTGCTCCATTGTTTTAGGTTTGCTCGATCACTTTATGTCATGTGCATTAAGTATTTGCCATCCACTTAACACTGTCTCTGTATAAAGTTAATACTGTCTCAATAACCGTGTGTATTAATGATATATATTTAGTTCCCTCTATGTTTTTTTTTCTTATGACAATATAAGTGAGTTTACTCCAAGTATGGACATTTTTATGCAAATGAGCCAATTTAATGCATTTCAAGAGATTTCTCTATTAAACTGAGCTTTAATTCTCAATGCCCTTGACATGTTATGATATCCAATTCACCTTAATATGACCTCATAATGATTATGCCATTAAGTATTTTCTTCTAACTGAGGTAGTTGAGAAATCAAGTTTTATGCATATTTTTGTACTTCCTGCACCATTCTTTTTTTGGTCACCAACTTATGATAATGTCTTTCAATGCTTCAAGCCTACCGAGAGCTGAGTTTGAATGGTGTGATTAAGGAGAGACCCCCCAGAGATGGCGTACTGGGATGGAGGGTCGGGGACCCACGACGGGAGACGGGTACCTCCAACCCCTGACGTCCGACAGATTCCGTCCCCTAACTCCGAGCAGATGACTCCAGACACCGAGGAAAATGTAATGGACGAGGCGGAGGACGTGATCAGGAATTTTATTTACGAGAGTTATCGACATCAGTTGGAGGAGGAGCCGCCCGACACGTCTACCCCGACAGTCCCGGAGCTGTGTAACTTCACAACGGATCCACTCAGGTCTGTCAGGGGGGAGATAAATAGTCACTGAATTAATACTCCATTGATTCTCAAAGTCGCCATGAAGATTGAATTTTTTTTGTGTGTGTGAATTTTTTAATTGCTAATGAGAATTGAAAATTTGATAAATGATAATTGTAATAACATCTTACTATGTTATAATTTTATCATAAAATATTTGAGTAATTTGCCAAAACTGTCTAAAAATTGAGGTTATTTTACAAATGCGCTCTATTTTGTAGTCGAGCCTCCCAGGTTGGTAGACAGTTGGCCAGAATAGGTGATGATATCAACAGGAGATACGCTGACGATTTCAAAGACATGATTTCTCAGCTGAATGTGACGGAGGAAACAGCGTACGATGTGTTCGCTGGAGTGGCGAAAAAGTGGGTATAAATTTCTTTAGATTATGTCACACTCATATCATTTTGTTAGATGAAAAACAGGTCAAAATGGAAAATCTTTAATATTGAGATAAATGACATCCACACAAGTTCGGTGTAGTAAGTGAACATGCTCCAAAACTGGAACCCATGGACTCCAGAGTGTAGAGGATACATCTATAAACTCTCTCTGTTTAGATGAGCTAAAATTAGATCGTTCTAGCATTGTCTCAACTCTTGAAATAATTGTAAAACACTGTATACCTTCATAAAAATCACTAACATTTACGAGCTTCCTTCACCATTCCCAAAAGGGACTGAAGAGTTCTAATTTTCTGCAATCTTTACTTTGAAAAACTAAGTGTACATGCAGAGGATGCTTATGGTTTATGCAAGTTTTGTTATGTTTAGCAAGTTGAGCAATTGTTGCAAGGTATAGCTGAAGTAAAGTGAAGTTATTTCAGCATTTACCATCATCTTTGAGATATTTCTCCCAAAAAATCCATCTGCTTACTGTTATGATGAATAATTTGTACCATTGCAGGCTGTTTGCTGATGAAATTAACTGGGGGCGTGTAGCAGCTCTTATGTGCCTAGCTTACCGAATCACGATGACAGTAGTCAAGGAACGAGCCAAAAAGTTTGCACAATTCTTGAAGGTTATCGTCAGTCATGTGATTCGATTCATCAAAGAGAAGATCGCTGGATGGATTGCTCAACAGGGGGGATGGGTATGTCGTCCTTGTATAAATGTATAAATGACATGTATATACAATTATTGCTTAAATAAAAGCAATACCATTTCTCCTTATATTGACATCTGTGTAATTAATTGTGTTTTTAAAAAATTATGTGAAAAGCATTCACCAACAAAATGTTCAGTAAAGTTTCATTCACTGTATAGGGTTTATTTAACAAATACAGTGATGTGTGCAGTTTACTGGTACACCAATTTCTGAATTCATCAAAATACCAGACATACATGCGTAGGTAACTGATTATTACAATATTTTTTTTCGTTACAGAGTGCGGCTCTCCAGTACTCCCCCTCCCCGAGTTTTACCACCCTCTCCATCGTCGTAGGATCCTGTATGGTTGCCATAGCAGCAGTATTTTACTTCAGCAAGAAGAGCTGAAGCGCGGGTAATACAGAAATCCATAAAAACACACACAATAACCACGCTCACTGCTGGTTCTTAGTGTACTGACAAACTGATCTGTGATCATATAGTTCAGGAATATGTCCCTATGTGTGAGCTAAACATCAAATGTGTGCCGAAAGAATTCTATTTGAAGTGAATTCACTAGCATTTGTGAGGAATATTCACCATGGAAATGTTTTGAAGGTCTTAATGGTATAACTATTTTCTGTAATCTCTTTATTCCATCTTTCTGAAATCAGAATTGAAATGTGGCAGGGAAAATCCATCTTTATTTTTCTCTTACTATTCGTCTTAAAAAAATGATTAAGTCACCTGAATGCAGCTCATTTCCAAGCCCTGATCTCAACACCCAGGATACCAGTGTCTAACACTGTGTCCTTGTGTGTCCAATCTGCTCAGACTGTAGATAGATTATGCAATGAATTACACCCTAGCAGGAGATATTTATATAGGGCATCTATGGTGCAGTAGATCCTAGAAGCAATATATTTATTAGAACTTAGTTTTAGAATGAATTATTCACATATTTGTGGTTCAACTCTAATTTTAGAGTTTTAGTTAACGGTTAATTCTCTCAGTTGTTTGGCATCTTTTTCATAACCTAATTAAAATAAAATATAAAGTTGTTGGAAACTTTGAACCTTGTTAAATCCTGTTTAAAATATGTTCTAAAATATAAATTTTGTGTGCATGTTATGAGACAGTGTTGGATTCATGTTTACCATTTGATTTATGTGTAAATATTCCAATCACTTTCTTTCAATCAATCGTGTAATCTTGAGTTTTAATTGTGGTTTAGTTCAGTACTGGTGTAGATTCTTGTTTTACAACACAAATATTTTTTGTACCATTCTGCAATAAGTAATAAGCATAAAGTAATTTTTTGCCCTGTAAAAATCAAATACTGTATAAAAAACATGATAAAGACATGTTATGTTTTGAAAATACTTTTGTAAAATAGGAAAAAAATGTGTTCTGTATATCAGTTACTGTAAATAGTATCATGAACAACTATTGGCTATGAATCTACTTACCTTTTCATACCCATCATTTTTGTTAAGAATCAAACCTCTGTCAACATTCTGAATTTCTGATCACTACAAAGTGTGCCAATTCTTCACTTGATCTTCACATTATGTACAATTCATGGAAAGTTGTCATACATACAATGAAAATAAGGTTTTTTGCAATTTATTTGGTCACATGTTTAAATTATGACACAAAATGTAATTTTAGTTTGTGGTTTGTGTTTTTTTTTTTCATATTCCTATTTTCTAAGGTAGAGATGTCCATGGCTATGTGATGCATGTACATGTATATGGTTGAATGAATTTAGAGAGTACATTGTACTTCATTGTTGAACAAATCTGGGATATGATTGGTAATACATTCATAAATTAATGATTGCATTTGGCTTTGTACTTAGTGCTTTAAATATTCATCTTTATTAACTTATACCTATAACATGTCTAAGGTCAAGCAATTCATCAATTGTAAGAACTGGTCACAAAATGAATTAAAAAACCGAGATATTATCTGATGACATAAAAATAGAATACCTGTAAAATGGACCAGTTCCAGTCAAATTGTACTTTATTACCTGGTCCTCTAATTTTTTAAAATTACAGAATAGGAGATGATGGATTTTATTTTTCCCAGTGTGCACTAGTCATGGGGGCTATTTTAAGTAACATGGAAGTGTTCGAGTAGACCAAAGTGTAGAGACGGGATTTCTCATTGTTACCTGTATTTATTCCAGCCTTGTTTGTTATCATCACTTTTTATTTCATTCTTTGAGATTCTTTTTATACATTTTCCCTGTTTTAGCAGATTGCTATTTGTACCATGTGATCTGTCGAGTCCCTGTAACACTTCTCAGGCTCTACAGATTCTCTTGTTTGTTCTCCATTTGATTTTTTCAGATAATTATATTTGATGACAAGAAGTCAGAATAAATTGATCAACATTCAAATGACTGCTTGAATGTGATATTTATACCAAGTTTAATACAGGGAAAATGATTTTCCTCCTGCCCAAGATTAAATGAAGACAAATTAAGAACACATATTGTTAGCCTCTAAATCTAAGTTGGATCAAAAAGGTTTGTTATATACTAGTATTAATAATGAAATATGTACAGAAATTGGTCAGTTTCTGTAATATTATATCCATATATAAGATAAAATTCTTTTTTGAAATGTGGAGATAACGAACAGCATTTGAGCTCGTAAATCCATTAACCATTACAAAGTATGAGGGGAGCATACACAGACCTCCAAAACAGAAGTGGTGGGAGCAGGTATGAATCCCCTGCCTGCTGACCGGTCACACCCTCCGCACGCTCCTTGTTCTGTTTTGGAAAAACGGAGTAATCCATCGACTACTCATTGTGTAAAAAAAGGCATACATATACATACATGTGTACAATCAGTATGAAAAAAGTCAGCCAATATACCTTCAGTATGTGTACAATCAGTATGAAAAAAGTGCACCAATATACCTTCATCACCTGCATACGTAATTTATTTATTTCAGTTGATTCAATACGCAAAGCATGCTCTACGAATGAACAATTTCTAAAACTAGGTATATTATTGACAAACAAGTTGATGAAACAAGAATATCAGCAGTCTACTTTAAAGTCATCATTCCGTAAGTTCTTTGGTCGATACAATGACCTTGTCAGCAAATACAATTTATCGTTGAGTCAAATAAAGACTGACGTTTTAGGAGAAAATGCAGCAGACCAGACCGGGATTCGAACCCAGGCCTCCTGAAACTCCGGTCAAGTGCTCTACCAACTGAGCTATCTGGCCACCGGCGATCGAAATTGGCTGACCGCCACAATATCATAAATCTGCATCAGGACACTTAAAACGGAATAACTTTTGGTTGACAAGTTTTTCTGAAACCCTACAGTTTGTAAGATTGAACCCCAAGAAGTTATGGAACTTCCGTGGCATCAATCTTCTAAACAATGGGCCACAGGGGCATCTTATCCCCTGTAAATGGGCATACAGAAAAACTTGTCAACTAAAAGTTATTCCTATTTAAGTGTCCTGATGCGGATTCATGATATTTATAGCCAAAATAATTTTTTTTTTGCACTGTAAATTGATAGCCTATTTGGGACTTTTATATCCCATTTGGGCGATTGGTCCCAACCTGTTACATGTACGGTATACAGTCATTCAGCCTGTTTGCATTTAGGAAACTAAGACATTTACATGTACAAAATTGTTTAACATATCAGGCATTTGTTAATGCTTATTGGCAATACATTGAATAAATATTTTTTGACAATACAGCTGACATTGCTTTTTTACCTCCCAACGATTGCAATTTTCTCCGACATTGCTGCCAACAAATTGTAAGGTCGGGATCTGGATTGACAAAAATGAAACTAGAAGAGTTATTTCCCTTATTCTTGGAACTCTTCCTATCATTAGATCAGCTTTTGCGATTTCTAAACATATCAGGATTAAATAGGTGAGATAAGGGTGTCTATTATAATGTGTAATCGTTAATGATTTTTATATTTTGGGTTATTGATCGCTATTGAAAGTGAGATAAAACTGTGGTAAGTTTTTGAACATTCCTAATTTCCTCTGCACGTCTTCTTGGTATCAACACAAAAGTAAGCAATGACATAGTCGGTTGATTGTTTATCTGTGATTAATTATTTGTGTTCCTTAGCTAAATTACCCAATATTTATTCTTACAAATGTTATGTACCTCTAGGCCTTATATTTTCATCTCCAGGAATATGATTATTTATTATATCAGCCAACAAAAAAAAGATAAAATGTAACTGTCCTGATAAGCTCAAAGTAATGATTAAATTCTGCCCTTAAATTGGTGTCTTAGTAGTAAGTGAACATGCTCCAAAACAGGAACCCATGGACTCCAGAGTGTAGAGGATACATGTATAAACTCTCTCTGTTTAGATGAGCTAAAATTAGATCGTTCTAGCATTGTCTCAACTCTTGAAATAATTGTAAAACACTGTATACCTTCATAAAAATCACTAACATTTACGAGCTTCCTTCACCATTCCCAAAAGGGACTGAAGAGTTCTAATTTTCTGCAATCTTTACTTTGAAAAACTAAGTGTACATGCAGAGGATGCTTATGGTTTATGCAAGTTTTGTTATGTTTAGCAAGTTGAGCAATTGTTGCAAGGTATAGCTGAAGTAAAGTGAAGTTATTTCAGCATTTACCATCATCTTTGAGATATTTCTCCCAAAAAATCCATCTGCTTACTGTTATGATGAATAATTTGTACCATTGCAGGCTGTTTGCTGATGAAATTAACTGGGGGCGTGTAGCAGCTCTTATGTGCCTAGCTTACCGAATCACGATGACAGTAGTCAAGGAACGAGCCAAAAAGTTTGCACAATTCTTGAAGGTTATCGTCAGTCATGTGATTCGATTCATCAAAGAGAAGATCGCTGGATGGATTGCTCAACAGGGGGGATGGGTATGTCGTCCTTGTATAAATGTATAAATGACATGTATATACAATTATTGCTTAAATAAAAGCAATACCATTTCTCCTTATATTGACATCTGTGTAATTAATTGTGTTTTTAAAAAATTATGTGAAAAGCATTCACCAACAAAATGTTCAGTAAAGTTTCATTCACTGTATAGGGTTTATTTAACAAATACAGTGATGTGTGCAGTTTACTGGTACACCAATTTCTGAATTCATCAAAATACCAGACATACATGCGTAGGTAACTGATTATTACAATATTTTTTTTTCGTTACAGAGTGCGGCTCTCCAGTACTCCCCCTCCCCGAGTTTTACCACCCTCTCCATCGTCGTAGGATCCTGTATGGTTGCCATAGCAGCAGTATTTTACTTCAGCAAGAAGAGCTGAAGCGCGGGTAATACAGAAATCCATAAAAACACACACAATAACCACGCTCACTGCTGGTTCTTAGTGTACTGACAAACTGATCTGTGATCATATAGTTCAGGAATATGTCCCTATGTGTGAGCTAAACATCAAATGTGTGCCGAAAGAATTCTATTTGAAGTGAATTCACTAGCATTTGTGAGGAATATTCACCATGGAAATGTTTTGAAGGTCTTAATGGTATAACTATTTTCTGTAATCTCTTTATTCCATCTTTCTGAAATCAGAATTGAAATGTGGCAGGGAAAATCCATCTTTATTTTTCTCTTACTATTCGTCTTAAAAAAATGATTAAGTCACCTGAATGCAGCTCATTTCCAAGCCCTGATCTCAACACCCAGGATACCAGTGTCTAACACTGTGTCCTTGTGTGTCCAATCTGCTCAGACTGTAGATAGATTATGCAATGAATTACACCCTAGCAGGAGATATTTATATAGGGCATCTATGGTGCAGTAGATCCTAGAAGCAATATATTTATTAGAACTTAGTTTTAGAATGAATTATTCACATATTTGTGGTTCAACTCTAATTTTAGAGTTTTAGTTAACGGTTAATTCTCTCAGTTGTTTGGCATCTTTTTCATAACCTAATTAAAATAAAATATAAAGTTGTTGGAAACTTTGAACCTTGTTAAATCCTGTTTAAAATATGTTCTAAAATATAAATTTTGTGTGCATGTTATGAGACAGTGTTGGATTCATGTTTTCCATTTGATTTATGTGTAAATATTCCAATCACTTTCTTTCAATCAATCATGTAATCTTGAGTTTTAATTGTGGTTTAGTTCAGTACTGGTGTAGATTAATTCTGGCCAACTGTCTACCAACCTGGGAGGCTCGACTACAAAATAGAGCGCATTTGTAAAATAACCTCAATTTTTAGACAGTTTTGGCAAATTACTCAAATATTTTATGATAAAATTATAACATAGTAAGATGTTATTACAATTATCATTTATCAAATTTTCAATTCTCATTAGCAATTAAAAAATTCACACACACAAAAAAAATTCAATCTTCATGGCGACTTTGAGAATCAATGGAGTATTAATTCAGTGACTATTTATCTCCCCCCTGACAGACCTGAGTGGATCCGTTGTGAAGTTACACAGCTCCGGGACTGTCGGGGTAGACGTGTCGGGCGGCTCCTCCTCCAACTGATGTCGATAACTCTCGTAAATAAAATTCCTGATCACGTCCTCCGCCTCGTCCATTACATTTTCCTCGGTGTCTGGAGTCATCTGCTCGGAGTTAGGGGACGGAATCTGTCGGACGTCAGGGGTTGGAGGTACCCGTCTCCCGTCGTGGGTCCCCGACCCTCCATCCCAGTACGCCATCTCTGGGGGGTCTCTCCTTAATCACACCATTCAAACTCAGCTCTCGGTAGGCTTGAAGCATTGAAAGACATTATCATAAGTTGGTGACCAAAAAAAGAATGGTGCAGGAAGTACAAAAATATGCATAAAACTTGATTTCTCAACTACCTCAGTTAGAAGAAAATACTTAATGGCATAATCATTATGAGGTCATATTAAGGTGAATTGGATATCATAACATGTCAAGGGCATTGAGAATTAAAGCTCAGTTTAATAGAGAAATCTCTTGAAATGCATTAAATTGGCTCATTTGCATAAAAATGTCCATACTTGGAGTAAACTCACTTATATTGTCATAAGAAAAAAAAACATAGAGGGAACTAAATATATATCATTAATACACACGGTTATTGAGACAGTATTAACTTTATACAGAGACAGTGTTAAGTGGATGGCAAATACTTAATGCACATGACATAAAGTGATCGAGCAAACCTAAAACAATGGAGCAATACAACTCCAGATTACTTGTATATTGGGACTGCTTTGAAAAAACCTGATAATGGTAAGTTATATTTTTTGAAAATGCAGCGATTTCAATAAAATTAGGACAGGTACACCATATGCAGGAGAGGGTATTGATAGGCAAAGCTTGACCACTTCTCTAAAAAGAATAATACTGTACTATCTTTTGAATGAAAATATAACCAAATTTAACAATTTGCTTTACATGAAATACAAATTCATTTAGAAGAAAAAATTAAACAAATTTCTGTTCCCTGTCTGTAAACTTAAAAAAAGTATGATACAATTTCTAATTAAAACGTTTTTCTTCTAAACAAATGAATGATTACATCAGCAATATAACATCTAAAAATAGATTCAAAACAAAACGTATTACAAAACATGACAGATCGATAATTAACCATGTGAAAATGATAACTATTACATATAAAAATATAAATTTTGTGTGCATGTTATGAGACAGTGTTGGATTCATGTTTTCCATTTGATTTATGTGTAAATATTCCAATCACTTTCTTTCAATCAATCATGTAATCTTGAGTTTTAATTGTGGTTTAGTTCAGTACTGGTGTAGATTCTTGTTTTACAACACAAATATTTTTTGTACCATTCTGCAATAAGTAATAAGCATAAAGTAATTTTTTGCCCTGTAAAAATCAAATACTGTATAAAAAACATGATAAAGACATGTTATGTTTTGAAAATACTTTTGTAAAATAGGAAAAAAATGTGTTCTGTATATCAGTTACTGTAAATAGTATCATGAACAACTATTGGCTATGAATCTACTTACCTTTTCATACCCATCATTTTTGTTAAGAATCAAACCTCTGTCAACATTCTGAATTTCTGATCACTACAAAGTGTGCCAATTCTTCACTTGATCTTCACATTATGTACAATTCATGGAAAGTTGTCATACATACAATGAAAATAAGGTTTTTTGCAATTTATTTGGTCACATGTTTAAATTATGACACAAAATGTAATTTTAGTTTGTGGTTTGTGTTTTTTTTTTTCATATTCCTATTTTCTAAGGTAGAGATGTCCATGGCTATGTGATGCATGTACATGTATATGGTTGAATGAATTTAGAGAGTACATTGTACTTCATTGTTGAACAAATCTGGGATATGATTGGTAATACATTCATAAATTAATGATTGTATTTGGCTTTGTACTTAGTGCTTTAAATATTCATCTTTATTAACTTATACCTATAACATGTCTAAGGTCAAGCAATTCATCAATTGTAAGAACTGGTCACAAAATGAATTAAAAAACCGAGATATTATCTGATGACATAAAAATAGAATACCTGTAAAATGGACCAGTTCCAGTCAAATTGTACTTTATTACCTGGTCCTCTAATTTTTTAAAATTACAGAATAGGAGATGATGGATTTTATTTTTCCCAGTGTGCACTAGTCATGGGGGCTATTTTAAGTAACATGGAAGTGTTCGAGTAGACCAAAGTGTAGAGACGGGATTTCTCATTGTTACCTGTATTTATTCCAGCCTTGTTTGTTATCATCACTTTTTATTTCATTCTTTGAGATTCTTTTTATACATTTTCCCTGTTTTAGCAGATTGCTATTTGTACCATGTGATCTGTCGAGTCCCTGTAACACTTCTCAGGCTCTACAGATTCTCTTGTTTGTTCTCCATTTGATTTTTTCAGATAATTATATTTGATGACAAGAAGTCAGAATAAATTGATCAACATTCAAATGACTGCTTGAATGTGATATTTATACCAAGTTTAATACAGGGAAAATGATTTTCCTCCTGCCCAAGATTAAATGAAGACAAATTAAGAACACATATTGTTAGCCTCTAAATCTAAGTTGGATCAAAAAGGTTTGTTATATACTAGTATTAATAATGAAATATGTACAGAAATTGGTCAGTTTCTGTAATATTATATCCATATATAAGATAAAATTCTTTTTTGAAATGTGGAGATAACGAACAGCATTTGAGCTCGTAAATCCATTAACCATTACAAAGTATGAGGGGAGCATACACAGACCTCCAAAACAGAAGTGGTGGGAGCAGGTATGAATCCCCTGCCTGCTGACCGGTCACACCCTCCGCACGCTCCTTGTTCTGTTTTGGAAAAACGGAGTAATCCATCGACTACTCATTGTGTAAAAAAAGGCATACATATACATACATGTGTACAATCAGTATGAAAAAAGTCAGCCAATATACCTTCAGTATGTGTACAATCAGTATGAAAAAAGTGCACCAATATACCTTCATCACCTGCATACGTAATTTATTTATTTCAGTTGATTCAATACGCAAAGCATGCTCTACGAATGAACAATTTCTAAAACTAGGTATATTATTGACAAACAAGTTGATGAAACAAGAATATCAGCAGTCTACTTTAAAGTCATCATTCCGTAAGTTCTTTGGTCGATACAATGACCTTGTCAGCAAATACAATTTATCGTTGAGTCAAATAAAGACTGACGTTTTTGTATACTAATTGTTAATCCATTATTTATACACTGAATTGACGACAGATTTTGGGTTATTATCCGATCATGACAAGGAGCACACGGCGGGCGTGACAGGTCGGCAGGGGATGCTCACTCCCCCATGGCACCTGATCCTCCTTCCGATGTTTGGAGATCCGTGTTTGCTCTGCTCTTATTTTGTATTGATTTGGACTTTGATATTGAATACTGTTCGTTATTTCCATATCCTTTATTATAATATTAACATTTTCATTTAGGATAATCAATTTGAAAGTTGTATGGTCAACAATGACATCATCAACATGAATAATCAATCAGGTTTTTCACATCGATTTTTAGACCATTATTTACAGATTGTACTTGTTTACGACTGGATTTTCTCGTTTGTCAGATTATGAGAATGAGCAATGACGATGGTTGTAAACTGTCGACAGGTGATGCTAACTCCTTTATGGCACACATTCCAAACTCTGATGTTTTAGAGGCCCCTGTTGGCTCTGCTCCTGGTTTGTATTGTTTAAATGACTAGTGAGATTAATTTCTGCTTGTCTTCTCCATATTTCACTGAAAGACAGACATACAGAATTATCCTTGATTTTTCCAAGGGGAAATCCCAAAAGAGCCAAGTTTTCTCCTTGTTCTTTTTCAGAGTATGATTCCCCCTTGTATCAATGTGAAGATAAATAACAGTAATGGAGCTCAAAAGTCAAGTCGAAATATACAAATTGGGAGCAGAGTTAACACAGATATATACAAGAAGGATGTGGAGATAACGAACAGTTTTCAATATCAAAGTCCATAAAACAATACAAAATAGGAGCAGAGAAAACACGGACCTCCGAAACATCAGAGGTGGGATCAGGTGCCATGGAGGAGTGAGCATCCCCTGCTGACTTGTCATACCCACTGTGTGCTCATTGTCATGATCACGAAATAACGGAAAAATCCGTCGTCAATTCAATGTATAAACAATGGACTAACAATTAGTAGGAAAAACGTCAGTCAATTTTGACTTAATGATAAATTGTATTTGCTGACATGGTCATTGTATCGACAGAACCTACGAAATGATGACGAAAGGAGGCAGCTTGATATACTTGTTTCATCAACTTGCTTGTCAATAATTTACCTCGTTTTAGAAATTGTTCATACGTAGAGCATGCTCTTGCGTATCGAATCAACTAAGATATATACACTCCATATGCAGGAGATGAAGGTACTGTAAAATCACATACATGTATTTTTGTCGGGTCAAATTTTCGTGGTTTGAGGAAAAAATGGGGATTTGATTTCGTGAATGAAGAACTTTTAGTAGTTGTCCATATGAAAATTTACATTTCGTGATGGACATGAATTCATGGGTCTCTCCATACCTCGAAAACAACGAAAATTTAACCCCCACGAAAATAAGTGATTTGACAGTATATTGCTGAATAAGTAAGGGAAGTTGACGATAGTAAAGTTATATTAAAGTCATCACGTTTATTATATAGCTAAATTGGTTGTTAGATTACCATTACCGTCTTTTTCAAGTAGAATATCCAAGTATGAAACAGATGTGTCAGACTGTGGTATCTTTTATCTCAAGTTCTCCAGGATAAATCGTGTCGACATAGGAATGTAAATTACCATTTTTAATTGACAATGCGTCGTCGATATATCTAAATGTCGAGTTGAAGGCCACAGCAAGTGTTTTCTTCTTTTCAAGCATAAGATTTTGCACAAATTCTGCTTCATATTTATACAAAACTAGGTCTGCTAGTAACAGAGCGAAATTGGTACCCATGGGAAATTATACAAACATCATTCTACCAATATAAATTTGGAGCAGAGCAAACACAGACCTCTAAAACATCAAAGATGAGATCTGAGGCCTGTTCAACAAAAAGAACGTTCGCGAGCGCTCTTCAAAATTCCTTATACCTCCATTAGAAATGTTTGCGTGCGCTTCCTCTGTTGAACAGACCTCAGAAGCCCTCAGGTGGAGGAGTAAGCATCCCCTCCTGACCGGTAACGCTTTCTGTATGTTCCTTCCCACGACTGGGTAAGAGAAAAATATGTAGAAAATTCAGTGTGACATTAATGACCGAACGATTTTTCAACAATAGATTGTTAATTTGCTAAAATAGATCATGGAGTCGGCCATGTAATTTGCATAATTATGTCTTTAAAATCAGAATGTCGATGAACATGTACAATATCAACTTATCTGTAAATGTAGCTTACATCGTAAATGAAATGTATTTAAAGTTTTGGAAAGCAGAATGGAACATGCCTATGCGTTTCAAATCAACTGGGAGGTATTTACTCTGCACATGTAGAGGAAAATGTTAATTGCTACATAATTAAGGGTAGAATCTTTTATGGCCATAAGTTAAGTTTTAAGTTTGCCTTTAATGTCCTTCTTTAAAGAATAGTAAAATATCCTAATATGAACGGATGTGTCAGATTCTGGGATGTCTTTTTTTTCGAGTTCAATCAAAGGGTTACATATCGAATTGTCATACGGTAATGAATTTAATATTATAATTTCAAATTCGTTGCCTTGTACACACCAAAACGATTGAATGCTATTAAGAAAATTAAACCAAAGTATATTAGAAGATTTTTAAACCAAAAAAGTTGTACATTAAAATATGTAGAATGAACTCAAACACATATACTCTTGCACCTTTGCTCTGAAACTAGCGAAGGCATACTCAATATTAAAAATCAATCTTATAATATAAAGTCTCACTTACCTATAAATATTCTTCATTTTTACTTGGCCAAATACAAAGAAAGACGGAAGGTAACCAAGTCATTCCCCGATTTACAAATTGTACAAATTGTACAAATTACAGGAACCTTTTTGCAGCGACAGTTTAAAACGTGTATCATTAATATCAAAAGCTACCTAGCTTCTTATTTCTTTTTAAATACGTAAAGCCCTGATATAAAGTTTTGCACTTTTGATGAGAACTGATTCCATGATCGTGGTAAAAAAAAAAAACAGATTCAAATCAAGAATGTAACTTTAAAAAAAAAGATGGTGATGAAACAAAATTTAAAAATGAAACAAAATTATCATATATTTCACTTTAAACATGTTATACAATGATATACAAAATTGCAAATTTTTAAGCAAATTTGTTATATCAAACTCAAAATATTAAAAATCATAATAATGATAAATGCCTGTATTCCGTTTCTGATCTTGTGACCATCCTTTATGCCGGATAAACGAGAATGCAAATTAATAACAAATTCATTGGATTACGTAACATGAAAGTAAATCAATAATTTGACTTAGGAAACAGGTTGAGAATTGTTAGATCTTGTTGATTTCTCTTTCATTAATATTTTTTATATACGTGACACATCATTTTTATATACGTGAAGACATACATCATTTTGAAAGTTTCGGAGGTCCGTGTTTGCTCTGCTCTTATTTTGTATTGTTTTATGGACTTTGAGATTGAATACTATTCGTTATCTCCATATCTTTCTTCGAACATTTGAATTCAACCTAAAACTTGATAGAAACAATTTAAGGCAAATACCTCATTGTAAAAGGATTTATTTGGAAATGGGTTTTAAAAAGTACAATTAAATTGTAAAACAATTATTATGCACACAAAATTCTCTCAGAGAATAACACAAAACGTATATGCCACATCCTCTAGCACCTATGAAAAGTACATAATGTACAACAAAAATACAAAAACATTGAAAAGAGTCTTTCAGGTAAAAAATATAAATCTCATTATTTGAACATAAAAAGCACTGACTTCGCATAAATGGCACGAAACAAGATACTAAGAGGCGACCAGAAATAAAATACAGTTTACAACTGCAAGGTTAGACCTACAACAACTTTTTACACACAAACTACAAAATCAGACACACATATCCCTTTAGAAGTACACACAACTACAAAAGTCAGACATAACTATTCCTTTAAAGGTTCATACAAAATACGAAAGACATAACTATTCCTTTAGAGGTAGAACTACCTTTTCTATATAAAAAAAAAACTACACGTACAATGTTCTAATCAATGGCAGTGAGATTTTATGGTAACGTGGTTTTCAGCCACGCTTGCGTTTTATGGAGCCTCGTTTTCGCCCTCGTCGTCTTCCCCTGGGGCTATTCTTTCTTCGATTCAATTTTCGTCGAGTTATTCGGTTCACAGATTTAGTTGTTTTAAAATCAGAGTCATCGTTGTCCTCGTTGCTGTCATCACGGGCGTTGCTGTAATCACCACTTTCTTCAGAATTCACCATTGAAGTGTCCTCATCGTTAACATCATCGTCTTCTTCATCTTCGTCGTCTTCATTGCCGGAATTTTCCTCCTCACTAAAAATATCAAAATTAGATTTTGTAACAACATCAGGGTGAGTATAAAGTTATATTAGTTTTACAAAATCACAGTCATACATGTATGTATATGATTATATACACATACCACATACACCTGTCATTGTCTTAGTTTGTGTTTTTGATGAAGACGCAAACCAATTTTGTTGAAAAATTCAAATTCATGTGGAGAACGCATTTTCATTTGGTTTAACATTTCAGGAACTTCATTTGAAACATCAAAATTCCATAACTTTGATTCTGGCGTATTGTTCATATTGTTGTCTTCGGTATTTTTTGTTAAAATCTTCAGCATTAATTTTATCGATGTTCGTGCCTTCTGAATCAAATGCTTTAATTTTTGTTTCGATCTCAATTTAGTTGATTTAGAGTTCTGACGCATTTTGAAGTTTAAAATATCAAGAGTTCGTTTTAAATTCTTCATCTCAAGAAGCATTATGCCAAAGGATCCACTGAAATTTAAATAAAGAAATATAGGAACACATGGACAGGACAAGACACAACATAAAAAGCGACAATAAATTAGAATTAAAAACACATACACCACAACTATTAGTTAGAAAACAAACAATCTTCAAAGGTCTAATTGAGTTCCTCACCTTTGAGATTCCTCGATGCAGCATTTCAGGAAGTAGGTTCGGCACATGCGCCTTCCGCCCCTCATTTTCCTGGTGTATTTATAGGAGGTAGTGGTACATCGCCCCCAGGGATCCTCCTCCACATCCTCCGCTGTCTGACGGCCAGACTCACAGCAATCAAGACGAAGCTTCAGTTTTCTCATCTTCCTCTGCAAATCTACAGAAGGGAATGCATTTTAATTAAGTTCAAATCTTATAAAGGAACTTTTTTTGAATAATACATGCATTACTATTAAATAACATATTTTGTAGGGTCAACAATTGATGTTCGATAAAAATATTAATTTCTGGGGATTGGATTTAGTTGATGAAGAATTGTTTAATTGTAATATATTTGGTGTAATAAAAGTTATATTTCATGGTGTTTTCATTGTGTAATGAACAGACTCCCCAAAATTTCTAATAAGATACAGAGAAAATAAACGTTTTGAAGGGGGAAATGTAAAACAATGGCAGCAAAACCATGCAATGCTACTTATTTCTATTTACTAAAGTAAACTTACATTAAATAAAAATATCATATGATGACAATTTTAGGACGTGTTCATACAAAATGCATAAATATGGTCCCTTTACCTTTACTTGTGTCTGTTGTTTTCTTGCTTTCTTCTATGCCTGTAGTTGTCTCAAAGACAGTCGTTGGCGACTCAGTGGTAGTCTGGACAACATGTGCCTTAGTTGTTGCTGTTGTTGTTATCAGGTTGGTTGTGTCTCTAGAGGACACGGGTTTAGTCTCCTTTGAAGTCCTCAGGTCTTTTTGATGCTGTTCCTCCTTATTGAGATTCACCTCTACGGTTGCACTATCAGCATATGTGTTCATGAAGGCAGGTTGTTTTG
Organism: Saccostrea glomerata; assembly: GCA_003671525.1. Lineage (NCBI taxonomy): Eukaryota > Metazoa > Mollusca > Bivalvia > Ostreida > Ostreidae > Saccostrea > Saccostrea glomerata. Next base: position 240,770 of record PRKT01000512.1, on the reverse strand, counting down.
ATAGCTGCAAATGAAAGACATTAAACCTAATGACATGGTCTATCAGATTCAGGGTCAATCGTTGTTCAACAAGAGAAACGCGCTAATCGTGAATTTTATTTACATGAACATGATGAATAAATTATGTTAATTATTTATTTTTCTCTTATAGTCTGAGTTGCATACCTCTTTCAGGACTTCTGGTGCATAGTCCTCCAGGTCGTTTATTGGATCCGACTCGTCCATTTCTTGGACGTGCTTCACATTCCAGAGACTGTTGGGATTGTTGGCTTGCTGAGTAGGCACATATGCAAAGCAGTGGTAACGACGTTCACCTGTGTATATTGTATAATGACAACGTAAGTTTCCTTTACGTCATAAGTAGAAAATATCTATTATAACGAAACGGGGCTAAAAGTTACTAGACCAAATTTTGATCTTAAGAAATTTTAAATTGATTTTGTTAATAAATTTACACAGTCTTTCAGCAAAACACATGGGATTACCTAGTTTCCAGCAGCATTCCTCCCGTCGTTTATCCATAAAGGCACGCCTCTTAATTGTGAATGGAATGACAGATTCTCCATAGGCACAGAACCTGTCCACGCGATGTCTTCGGTCATCTCCAAGACACTCGCTTCTCTCACTTCCAGTCTGCAAGAAAGAGAACGAAACCTCATAAACAATCTTTTCTTTCAAAGAGTTTGTTTTGTATTTTACCTTTTTATTGTTCATCTCAGTCTTATAACGAAACAGTCATTAATGAATATTAGTAGTTTTTAAGCTTATAGAAAAATATTATGTACATCACTGGATTTTATTATTATTATAAGTTTGGTCCTTGATTGCTATTTTATGATTTAAACTTTAATATTTCAGTTTGTCATTGTTTTTTGTTTTTCAGTACACACCAGACCACAGCACTTCTTCGTGTTATAAACTCTTTGACCAAGAGCTATTTCCCAGGCCTCTTTCTGGAGTTGGGACATGGCGTTGTATTCCATTTTACGCCTTTTCAGAACATCTTGTCTGGTTGCTACGTCAGACCCAGTGACGTCACTGATTACTCGACACAAAAGGTCTTCTTTCTCCCTTAGAGAGAGCTACAAGAAAACGGAATGGGTTGTCATTATCAAATTATTAACCACAAGGGACTATATTAGGACCTGTCTATCTGAAATGAACTGTTTTGTATTTCACTATCTCTATTTTGAAATACACAGATGCTTACAGTTGACAACATTGGATGGACATCCTTCGGACAAATTTGTGACGTCAGGTAGCCATCCTTTGTAGATTTGTCATCCAGAACAAACGAACCAGTATCAGCTATGGAAACTCGTGCCCTAGAGTTAAAAGAATAAGGTTGGTTTCAATCACTTGAACTATTTATTCCGATTAATTGTCCTAACATTCACACATTCCAATGCAAAAGAATAAAATGCGTATGAATAGATGTAAATCCATGTACGAGGGTTGTCCGTAAAGTTCGTGGAAAAGCTAAAAATTAAATAAAAGTTGTGTCATTGATATTTATTATCAACATATTTTTAATCCTTTACTCAATGTGAATTGAAAAATGTAAAATTTTATTTAATTTCAAATGTTTAATTACAATTTTGGCTTCATAATTAGACTTGGAATGGAGACCCGGAGCACCGCAAAATTTTCATTAAAAATATTTATTTTCATAAAGTACATTTGTATTTTATAAAATTCTGCGGAAATCTTGCTGACTTTTACATTATGAAGTTGACTGAAGTTATCACACCAAACATGCAAAATTTGAACGTTCAAAGTTTCAAAATGGCTGAGCAATCACAGTTAGAACATAGGACAGGATCGGAATTTTTCAAAAAATGGACGTTCTCGGTATAGGTGGAGCTATAGGATGACATGCATGCAGGAAAATCTTCATTCCGAGATTGCAGTGCTGTATAAAATGAATTTCATAACGTGACTTTTTCGTATTTCCGTAAATAAAACCGTTTTTCGCGGACAGAGGTTTGATGATTGCAGGATATAAGACAGGCATTGTTAAATATTATTTTAAGTATGAAACCTGGACATTTTGTGCACATATTTATGACTGGCTAAAGCGACATAAGAAATGTATTGAGTTAAACGGTGACTATGTTGAAAAAAGTTACATGTACTCTATTAAGCTTTTGACGTCGGGTAACGTCAAGAATATTCGTTTTAGTGCTCCGGTTATGCGTCTGTGTCTTTTTTGTATCTGATAAAACTATAACTATTTGTGCTTTGTTTTTGATGAAAACTTGCATATTAATAAAATGAAACATGAATTTAATAAAAATGATAGTTTCATATATTTTATCAATGTTTGTCAATATTTATCAATGTTGTCCAAAAACTTTACGGACAACTCTCGTATATACACCTATCAATGCAATATCAACCACTCTAAGCATTTTAAGGAACCACTTTAGTTTTTTAGATTGAAACTTCACCTAATGGTAACGCAACCACACAGTGGTGCTGTCCAGGTGAAAAGGAACGAGTGCCCTGGTAACTTGGAGTTCCGGTTAACCAAATGAGAGCAGTTTTCCGGCTGATGGTAGTAGGTTGGGTTTGTATCAAAACTGCTAGTGCTACAACCTTGTAGCCCACTTCCTTCTACCCAGACCAAAACGTCCGAGAACTTCCGATCACTGTCCTGGGCATTCACATGAACTGTAGAAATTGACAGGGCTGGCTGACAAGTTTTATTTTGTGGCTGTCTCGGTACACAATGCTTGTTTTTAATTTTAAGCCAAGGTGTCCGATTCAACCAAATCTATCTAAGCTACTATAACTATAACATTTATTGTTTTCGAACAATGAGTCCAAAATGCATACAAAACACCATTCGCAAAATAGTCTCGTCCTAAACCTCGCAATACACTCATATATATTTTTCATAAAATCTTAATTATTTTTATTTATTTCAGTTACAAAGAGTTGCAACAGATCAGAACTTACGTGAGTATGACTTTCCGGGAAGATAACCCTCTTTGACACTTCTGTCGTCCAGTACAAACATAGGTTTGGTCTCATAAAGCACGTTGTCCTGGCGTTGTCCGTTGACGGGCAGCCACACGGACGGACAGTTTGAGGTGTCGCCCAATTGCACCTGCTTTGCATATATCCCTGAATAATATTTACCTGTGTTAGCTTCGATAATGTTATTATTTTGAATTATACTGATATTTTAGCAGTCGATTTTTGAAAATCTACAAATTAAGGTCAGACGAGACGTTCCTCAAAATTTGTTTTGTATATCTTCGTAATGTATGAAAAATATTCAAAATCTTAATAACATTCTGATTTCTAAACCAGTTTCTAAACGTTTTTAAAAAATCCAAACACTTAAATATTTGAAATTAGAAAATTATTTTTCTTCCCCAAAGGATTATATAAGAAAAACTACCGCTGATACCTTGCAGAAATGCCTGGTAAGGTACCTCAATTTTTTGTGAGTAAACATGTTTAAGTAGCAATACTTCAATGACAAACTCTTAGAAAAATTTATCTATTATTAAGGAACGTCTCGTCTGTCCTTAAAGGCAGCTTTGATTTTGCATCAATGTAAAGCCTCTTCTTATCTTATTGGATACTCAAGAGGGTATTCCGAGTAGACTGTATGATCCATTGTTAAATTGGGACAGATAACTGACGGAAAACTTGATGTTACAAAGATTTCAACGACCTCATGAAAATTCTTTGATTGTTATAATGACCTTTTTAGCAAGTATAACTCATCATTGGGTCAATCGTATTTTGAATGATCTCAAAATATTTTTCATACCAAAATATTTTTTCATTCTACGAAATATTTGGCTGATTGATTGATGAAACATATGGAGATAAAGAACAGTTTTTAAGATCAAAAGGTTATAAAATAATACAAAATAGGATCAGAGCAAACATAGGCCTTCAAAAAATCGGAGATGGAATCAGGTGCCACTTTTTATAGTAAACTTCCCTTACTTATGCAGCAATATACCTTCATCACCTGCATTCGGCGTTTATATGCATTACAAGAATTTCAGAGGTCTCGGTTAAAGTCATCAATTTGCCAGTTCTATGGTCGATACAATGACCTTGCCAGCAATTACAATTTATCATTGAGTGAAATGTTTTCTGAAGTTTTGATTGTTAGTCCATTATTTATAAACTGAATTTACGACGGATGTTTCCGTTATGTTCCGATCATGACAATGAGCACACGGCTAGTGTGACCGGTCAGCAGGGGATGCTCACTCCTCTATGGCACATGATCCCATGTTTTAGAGGTTCGTGTTTGCTCTACTCTTATTTTGTGTAGTTTCATGGACTTTTGATCTTTAATACTGTTCGTTTTCTCCATATGTTTTATTTTAGTTCATTAGGATATATCGTTTGACTTCGACAAAATAATTAAATTAAAAACCACGTGTAATAAAAAAATAAAAAATCTCCTTTAAACAATCAATTTTAAGAAAAAGCAATTATCTGATTTTATTATCCTCTTAAAATTTAAAGCTTACTCGTCATTATAGCAAGAACGAATCTATGGTTTCAATATTTTTATAATTTCAACTTCGAAAAAAGTTCGTAATTTTCCTTTCGGCAAATCCGTCACATTGCAGCAGATGACTTTAACTTTTGACTGAATGGAAATAGTTTAACAGGATACTAAATTCTCAAATATTTGATAAACAATGTAAAATGAAATTATTAAAAACTTGTAGACTCCATATATGCTTGTTTTAACTATTTTTAAAGATATATGTCAAAAAATAAGTTAAGAAAATAAGTGATTATTAAATCAAATTGTATATGAAGATTTTTTTCAGATTCAATTTAAATTTTAGCTTTCTACTTAATTTAGTTGGTATTGATGCATGGAGGAAAATGCGAGATTATAAAAAGTATCAATGCTTGAACGAAATCATCAAAGCAAGTGACCAAAAGTTCAGTTAAAAACATTTTTATTATCATATTTTTTATATTCTTTCTAATCTTATATAATCAACGTTATTAGATATGATTTAACGATATCAAGATAACTTTTTATCTGAACCTACATTCGACATAAGTGTTAAATGATATATCCATGCGTGTGATAAATTTAGATTATAATGACATAAATAATATAAATAAATGTACAATGAAAGTAAATATAAACTTACCTCCGACATCCAGCAGAAACAAGGACAGAACGAACTGGAGGGCAATGCTGAACATTGAATTCTCTCTTCTGTAACAGCCTTAGGATGACAGGTCCACAGTACGATCTGACTACCCCCTGTACCCCACTGTGTTTTATACCGAATCACCGACACACACCGGTGAACTCATGCTATCACTCGTGGACAAGGGGCGGGGCCTATTTCTGATCAAACGTGAAACTTGTAGAAATGGATGTTCAAACGTTTAGCATAAGAACGAATTCTTTGAGATTAAAAGCACGTGATAAATTTTACACGTCCCTGAATGGGAATTTAATTATATGGGGATAACGGCGGGAGATTTGCGCGTTCGTGCTTCACTCATGGACGCTCTTTTGTGTGATCCGGATTGATCGGATTTCGACTTCACCTTAAATCGGCAACAATGATCAAATTCCTTAGAATAATTTTATAAAAGAGAAGAAGAGTTAAAAAACAAATAATGTCCACTAAAGAGTAAACAAGTATTAAACCCAAGTTTAAACCCGACATTGACAAGATTAAGATTCTCCAGAAACTAATAAATAAATACTATCATTTATAACTATAACTAGAATATCTCCTTCAAAAGTCGTGAAGCATAATTTTAATTTTTGAAGCTGATTTTTAATGTCAGAAAAGTAATCTCACTAAAAATAATTTGATAATTTTATCTTTATCAATTTTTTTTGGCTCATGCAACAAAAATTATTGGAAAAAAAAACATTTATAAATTGCTGGTTATAAAGACAAACAATAATTATATCAATATATTATAATTTTAAAACAGACGTTGATTTTCAAAATTGTTCTTTTTTTTGTCTTCAGATGTGTCTACAAGTATTCACAATTATACTATGAAAAATAATTCTTAAATAAAAATTTAAAACATGTAGTCAGTTCGAAATATCCTTCAAAATTGTGAATTTTCAAATTTCTTAATATTTTTCAAAAGATACAAAATATGTATTAATTCGTATTGATAATTATAGACGTGATACATAATGTGAATTTATGTAGACGTTGTATAACGTAAACCAATAATTATGTAGACTTTGCACAATATTCATAGAAATGTTTTTCTCAATATGCATGAGTATATGCAGACGTTTTTATAAAATGTGTATCAATGTAGATGTATGAAGTATAAAATATGTACTATTTATGTAGCCCCTGTATACAGTACAAGGAGTGGACATTAAAGCCCCTTGAACACGTTGAATGAATTCCTGTTATGTGATAATCAACTTGAACTCGGACAACAAAAGAATAAGGGTCCTTATGAGACCACCATTGACCATCTTTATCTTTATTTAAAGAAATCCGTTAACTTATTATATTCAAAGCAACAATGGTTAGGTTTTTATTAAATTACATTTTTTCTTCTATTTTAATTTCATGTTTTACCAAGAGTTGGTTAGAGTCAGTCAAGACTGTCTTGCGATTATAAAGGTTTGGAAGGTGATTCACTTGCACTATTATCTCACGATTTACTGAAGATTTTCTGTTCTCTGTATGTACTATTCAATCTTGGTCTTCAGTTCAAAGTTTTTGACATTTTATTAAAATATGCAATTTTCCAAAAATAATCATTTTTTTTTTAAATAAAACGTGCTGAAATTTTACTTTCTAGCTTGATTCTGGAACATTCGATCTAAGATAATTTTAATTTTTACATCAGAATTAACTGCAATGTACATGATAACCCTACTGATATGCCTATGATTTATAAAATATCATAAGCACATTGAGGTCAGGATTCTCCGATTGGGCCGTAGCGTAAAACAAGAACTCTAAATAGAAATCAACATGAACTTGTGAAAACAAACCTTGACCTGGGAAGTAAAGTCGTCTCCTTCATTTTGGACACTTACAAAATAAATATTTGAACTTTTCCTTAAATGCGTCTAGCTTTTAAATTTAATAATAATTATTGCAAATCACATTGATATTCTGTAAGGCAATTTGCCTGCTTGATCATTTAATGTAGAGTTGCATGTAACAATGCATTTTTTTTTAAACTTATACTCGAATACTCACGATTTTTTAATGAATGAGCTGGATGTTCTTTCTTTTTATATTGAATTCTAATGTAAATACTTTTAAAACAATTTAATTTCTTTTTTTTAAGACAAAATAAATGCAGATATTTTTAAGAACTTCATTAAATGGCTCATCAAAAGTAATAGAAAATAAACTTGCATAATTTGACTTCTAAATTGCATTAAAGAATCTAGAATATTTTAAATTAATATATTTTTACAAAGCACAAAATAGATAAAATTTATGAAAGTAAAATAATATAAATTGTCGAGAGCAAATTAATCAAATATCACAATACCTATTTCTTGTGTATAAAAAACAATGCTTTTCCACTAATTATATTAAATCACTTCTAAATAAATTATATATATATATATATATATATATATATATATATATATATATATATATATATATATATATATATATATATATATATATATATATATATATATATATATATATATATATATATATATATATATATATATATATATATATATATATATATATATATATATATATATATATATATATATATATATGAAATTTGGAAACTGCATTTTCTTTTTCTTTTATAATTATTTTTACCTGTGTGACATCGACTTTGAACAATTTTCAACTATATATATATATATATACAAAATTAATGTTATATTTTTAATGTAATTTATCTAAGCTAAAAACAAAAATTAAACCCGCATAGATAGAGGATTAGATTAATCAAGTATGTTTTTAAAAGCTTAGTTTTGTCTGGTAACATGTTGAATATCCAGTTCCGTCTGGCAAGCAGATATCGGTTTACAGAAATCTGGTATTTTCTTGTTATGACGCCTTGTGATTCAGTCACAAAGCAACAATGAATAACAGCGAACCTTTAGAAATTCTGAGCAAACTCTGCCAGTGTTAAAACGGAAGTAGAAAAAGTAAATTATATACTAGTATATAGTTTGAGAATTATGTTGCAAATCAATGAATATCAATACATCGATTACTGTGCAATACATGGAAGTGTGTGTGTGTGAAAAAGCAGTTGTCTGTCTGTAACACTTCTTATATTTTTGGCAGTTTCAACGAAGTCATTGTTTGAAATGCATGTATACTAGTAACTGATACATAGGCACTTATTTTTTAAAACTTTTCCTTTCTGTTTAGTATGGGGATATTTTTACTATAGAAAAAATTGTATTTATGTTCAAGTGCCTCTATTTTTAATCTTTGATGTGCAAGTATTAAAAAGTATGTTTTTATTTTATCATAGAGATCGATTGAAATAATCTTTTTTTTTTGCTCCTTTATTAGCTTTTCTATGAAGAAGAATTTAATCAAAAACTTGTACGTGAGATTGGCTTACAACTCGACCATAGACCATGTATATTTTCAATTAATAATAGTTACTTTTATTCATATTTCGATACGATATATCCAAGTAAACTTTAAATTAAAGACCCCACAGAGTCTCAACATCTGTTTCATATTCCTTTAGATGTTTACCAACAATTGATGATAAGGGCCATCTAACAACTATTTGTATGACGAACGAGATTATTGCAACTTTTCCATCGCCAGCTTTCCTAGGCACCTGATCCGGCCTCTGGAATATTCAGGGCTCCATGCTTGTGTGTCACAGTTGTTTATTATTATATTACAGACTCTTTAGGTCGATCTCTGTTCTCCCTTTTAATTTTCTACGAAACTTGTTAAGCCAAACTCCGCTTAGAATTTACGCAGTAGCTACATCATCTTTGGGATGTGATTTGTGGTGTCTTCGGGAAAAATTTAATGCAGTATTGATTTTTTTTAATCTCATTATCCAGGCGAACAATTTAGTGGTAAAAAGAATTTACAAAGTCCTGATTATCAGCAGTCTTCTAATACTTGGATATTTTACTTGAAAAAGACATTAAAGGTAAACTAGCAACCAAAAAAAGGTGAAGACTTTAACTTTTCAATCGTCAGCTTCCCTTACTTATGAAGCAGTATACCTTCATTACGGAGTTTATATATCTCATTTGCATCAATACGCAAGAGCGTAGATCTACGTTTGTACAATTTCTAAAAAAAGGTAAATTATTGCCAAACAAGTTAATGAAACATGAATATCAGCATTCTCGTTTTAAATTATCATTTCATAAGTTCTATGGTCGATACAATGACTTTGTCAGTAAATACAATTTATCATTGAGTCAAATTCTGACTAATATGTTTATACTAATTGTTAGTCCATCCGTGAATTGGCGACGGATTTTTACATTATTTCCCGATCATGACAAGGAGCACACGGCAGGTGTGACCGGTCGGCAGGGGATGCTCACTCCTCCACAGCACCTGATCCCACAACTGATTATTTGAATGTCCGTGTTTGCTCTGCTCCTTTTTGAATTGTTTTTATAGATTTTTGACCTTTATACTGCTAGTTATCTCTTTGTATTTGTGACATGGTTTCCAATGACTTCATAGATTTTTTGTAAAGGATTGGTATTCTTGAACTCCACATTTAGATATATCGACGACGTATTGTCAACGAACAATGTTTTTATCTTTTGGTCTTAAAGTTTGCATTTGAGAAAGTTTAACATTCGCCATCTGCTGATGTACAATGGCATCAGTGTTTCACAATCACATTTTTTTTAAATTAGATCGATCACTATTTTCGATTTCCCAGTCCCCTAAAAATGTTATGTTAAAGCCAAATCATCTTTACAACGTGACTGGTGTTGTCATGTAAATGTCTTTGTAATGGGCTTAAGGTTTCGGAATTTTCATTTCATTTTTTCTTTAAGATGAATTTGGGTTAAAGAGAACTTTATTCCAACGACGTTTTAAGCCAGAATTAATGCATGCTAAATAATATTATTTTCTTTCAAACAAGTAATGAATGAATTAATGAAATTTATGAAGATAACGAACAGTTTTCAGACTAAAAAGTCCATTAAACAAAACAAAATAAAAGCAGAGCAAACACGGACCTGCAAGACATCAGAGGTGAGATCAGGTGCCATGGAGAAGTGAGCATCCCCTGCCGACCGGTCACACCCGCCGTTTGCTCCTTGTCATGATCGGGAAATAACGGAAAAAATCCTTTGTCAATTCAGTGTGTAAACAATGGACTTACAATTAGTATGAAACATTTGACTCATGAAATAAATTGTATTTGCTGACATGGTCATTGTATCGATCTTAGAACTTACGAAATGATGACTTTAAACTAGAATGCTGATAGTCTTGTTTCATCAACTTGTTTGTCATTAATTTACCTCGTTTAAGAAATTATTCATACGTATAGCATGCTATTGCGTAACGAAGCAAATGAGATTTATAAACTCTGTATGCAGGTGATGAAGGTATATTTTTGCATAATTTAGGGAAGTTGACGATAGAAAAACATAAAGTCTTCACGTTTATCATAGAGCTTGGTTGTTATATCACCATAAGTGTCTTTTTCAAGTAAAATATCCAAGTATGAAACAAATGTGTCAGACTCTGTGGTATCTTTTATATCAAGCTCACCAGGATATATCGTATCGACAGAGGAATGGAAATTACCATTGTTAATTGAAAATACGTAGTCGATATATCTCAATGTCAAGTTGAAGGCCACAGCAAGATTTTTCGGATTATGGTTAGAACGGTTTCTAGTTAAAATGGCACCTGGTGAAAACGGCACCTGGAATATGCAAAACGGCACTTGGATAAAACGGCACTTAGTGAAAACGGCACTTGGTTAAAACGGCACTTAGAGGAAAAAGTATATATAATTATGTTATATATATATTTGACATAAGTTCTTTAAATAAGTCAAAATTTGATTTATTGACTTAAGATTTTTTTGCTGCTTTAATTTTGCTTTATTTTCAATCTATTTTTAAAGGTAGTATTTATGTTATAACACAACATAAATAAGAAGATTAAGAATAATTATATTTGAAGTTTAGTGTTGATAATATGAAAAAAAAATGGTGTAAATGATTTTTTAAAAAAATATTTACAGTAAGATTCATTTTATCTCACATTTCTATCTAATTCTATAGAAATTATTTGTAACAATATCAACTTCTGTATCATCTTCTTTAATGAAAAAAAAAATGTTTTTGTTCTTCTATGTACATGTTTAATATTGTTAAACTGAATTGATATATTTTATGTACAGCTGTGAGAAGACTATCTAAGTTTTACTAACTTGTGTACAATCCATTTGACATGTTGTCCAGAAAAACTTAATTAATAGTATATATGATTGCAAATTGGCGATCAACAGATTATTGAAGGGGAGGTGTGAAATGCTCTTTTGTTTTTTATTCCTACAAGTGTATTCTAAGTAAACATACTCTAACTGGCTTCTAATTAGTCAACTGTGACTGACAACCCACAAAATAGAGTACGTAGTATACATATTTGCAATACTAATTCTTTAAATTTCAAAGGATCATTATTAATTTGGATTTGAGCTGTTTAGTAGAAAATAATTGACAGATAATTTAAAGAACAAGTACAATAAAAAATTTAACCACTGTACAAAAGTATAATATAATTTTCAAATGAATTAGTCTATTTTTTCTCCTTGAATATTTTAAAAACATTTTTATCAATAATATACACAATATACATTTTGTCTGTATAAACAATATCAAATTCTCAAAATTAAAAAAGTGCCGTTTTAACTTTTCTAAAGTGCCGTTTTGACTACTCTCAAGTGCCGTTTTGCATGTTTCCAAAGTGCCGTTTTCACCAGGTGCCGTTTTAACTTGTACCCGATTTTTCTTCTTTTCACGCATAAGATTTTGCACAAATTCTGCTTCATATGAATACAAAAATAGGTCTGCTAATAACGGAGCGCAATTGATACCATAAGAATTCCCATAGATTGTTGGAAGACCTGGTCTCCAAATACCACATAGATATTGTCAATGAGAAACTAAAGCATCTTTTTGATGTCAACTTCAGAGTTCTTGTGTGTGCAATCAGAATGTGTTTAAACAAAATTATTTTGCAAATGACCAATGACGAGGTAAGTAAATTAACGAGTTTCATTTTTATTGAAAAAGCAGATGTATATGATATCAAAATGCCTGGACTTTAATTTATCGTGGGGAATTTTTGTGCATAAAGTTGAAAAGTCTTGTTTTTAAGCTGTTGATTGTGGTAAAATCTTGTGATTTCAAATTGTCCAAAAGTTCTTTGGAATTTTTTAGTATTCAAATCTGATTCTCACCACTTCTTGAATATATTGTTGCACAGTACTTTTGAAGTTTTTTCTTCACTACTAATATCTTAGTGAGGAGTAAAGAAAGGGGCTTGGTTGGATATTTAATGGAACCCGAAAAGTATCTTTGTTGGTAAGGTTTCTTATATATGAAGTTTCGGAATCCAATACATACGCTAGCCGTTCAAAAATAACGCGGATTCTTCTATCATTTACTCTTATAGACGTCATATAGTTATGAAATTTCTCAGAAATATTCATCTTTAAGATTCCAATAAATTTTTGGCAAAATTTCTGTATTTAAAAAAAAATTCTCCTAAAATTATCGCTGTATGATGTCGCTGATGGAGAGGTAAGGAGAACGACAAACAATTTGAAATAAAAGCATGTGGAATCCCAAAAATAAACTAATTAATTTTCTATAATTCGCGATATTTTTCGACAATTTTCTCAAATGTATCTTTAATTTGTTCTATTATTATGTATTTTGACGTGATATTTGAAGTTTTAACCGAAATATTGTGATTTTTCTCCGATGGGATTCCTGTGAAAACGACTGTGAAAATGATGTCCCCTGAATTGACGGAGCAGCACACTAATTGTTAAATATTGTGTAATGCACGAGATATCGTCAACATAGATCCAAAATATGCATAATAAAACATGTAGTAAACTAGGGTATTCGTGACATTTGTCTACAAATAGAAAATTGGAATTTTAGACCATTAGACCTCTGTAAAAAGGCTGTACGTGAGGACGATATGAAGATTATTAACAAAAACTTTATCCGGACTGTAAAGAACGTGATTGAGAGTGAGCAATGTCAGACTTTATCTTATAGTACCGGCAGTGTTTGATTTTAAAACAAAAAAAGAATATGCTGTACTTGTTTCATAGATTTTAAGCTTGACAAAATATGATGTATAATCTAACTCAAACTGTACAGGAACTCTTAGGAAAATGTTGAGAAATTGAAAGCTCATATTTTTTATACTGCCCGTGACGTCGAAGATTTTGCTGCTCTGTGACTTAATGATAAGTTCTGATAAATCACCCAAAATTGATATCAATTTACCACATTTTAATATGAAATTTTGAAGACCATATAAGTAAAGATTCCTTTATATTACATGTATTTGTAACATTTTGACCTTTTATGTCGTCAAATATTCTTTCTGTGCGACAATTTCGCGTAATTTTTGAAGGCCCTCTGGTAGTTCAAATTCATTTAGGTTCTTCGGGATATTAAAAATATTCAAAACGGACAAATGATTTTGAAGAATGTCTTCCTTAGAAAGAAAACTATGAGTATCAGTTGGATTACCACCTGTATACATATAATCAATTCAAGCTCTTCAAAATTATGGTTTGAAAACGTCAGTCAGCATTTGACTTATTGTTAAATTGTACTTGCTGACAAGATCATTGCATCGACCTTAGAACTTACGAAATTGTGACTTTAAATGAGACTGCTGATATTCTTGTTTCATCAACTTGTTTGTCAATAATTTACCAAATTTTAGAAATTGATAATTCGTAGAGCATGCTCTTGCATATCGAATCAACTAAGATTCATAAACTCCGTATGATGAAGGTTTATTGATATATCTGATACATTTAATCCTTTCTGACAACAAGTCAGTGTTTTCTTTTTCATGTTTTGTCCATTGCCTGGCGTAATCTTCAACAGAATCCGTTTATTTATGAAATTATGACACCGCTTAAGGAGGCTGGGGGTCAACAAATTGAAGACAGATCAACCACCAGATGTAACTTAAATTTTTAGATATGATATCTTTAGCTGTAAATTATCTTTTGCCAAAGAAAAATTTCATGCATAATACAGTGTAGTTTTAAAATTTGATCATTTTGGTATCTTTATATGTAGCTCTTCTTCTTAAGGAGATCGAAATAGTCTAAAAATGGCCACGACCACCAAGCCCCGTTAAAAGATCGGGATTCTCTAAATTTAGACCCTTTTTAAATGGTTTAAGGTCCTCGTAATATCTACTATATTTATGTCACCAGCTTTTACATGGCCAACAGAACTGTAGTTATAGGGCGAAGAAAAACATGAACAAGATGGAGGATTATGTTTCAGATATTCGATATCTTCTTTTATTCAAAATAGTTTGGAAGGATTAGTTGATGTATTTTTGTAGGTACTACACAGGACACGTCATAACTGGTGACATATAAATCGATTTTAAATGGGCCTAAACTCAGAACGCCCAATTTTTCACCTGACGTCATAATTCTTTATTTGAATATGTTATTTTTTCACATTAGGAGATTTCCCCAAATTTATTAAAATCCAGACTTTTTAACATCATAGAGACGGAAACAGCTTCTTTTTTTTTATTTTCAATAAAAACATACAGAACTCGTAAATTGACTTACTTGTCATTAATCATTTGCAAAATGTTTGAATAAAAAAGAACTTTCTGATAGTATACACAAGTATAGTCTAAAGTTGGTATTAAAATAATGCTGCGGTTTCGGATTGACAATGTCTATGTAGTTTTTGAAGACGACGCCTTCCAACAATCTATTGGAATTCCCATGGGTATCAACTGCGCCCTGTTGTAAGCAGGCTTTACGAAATTATGACTTTAAACGAGAATGCTAATATTTTTGTTGCAGCAACTTGTTTGTCAATAATTAACTCGATTTAAAAGTTGTTCACACGTAGAACATGCTCTTGCGTATCGAATCAACCGAGAGATGTAAACCCCGTATGCAGGTGATTAAGGTACCAGAATATCGCTGCATAAGTAAGGGATAGAAAAGTTAAAGTCATGCATCTCGTTTGTCATAGAGCTTGGTTGTTAGATTACCATTAACGTCTTTTTCAAGTAAAATATCTAAATACGAATCAGATATCTCAGACTTTTTGTTATCTTTTTATTTCAAGCCCACCAGGATATATCGTATTGACATAAGAATGGAAATAACCATTGTTCGTTGACAATACGTCGTCGATATATCTAAATGTGGAGTTAAAGGATAAAAAAGATGCCCAAGATGACTTCAAAGAATTTTGTGAAGGATGACCTTAAATTGAAGACCTAGTCTTCCATGAAATATTTTTGAATAACGAAAAGTATGCAAGCTCAAAAATCCATAAAACAATTCAAAATAGGAGCAGATCAAACACGGACCTCCAAAATATCAGAGGTGGGATCAGATGCCATGGAGGAGTCAGCATCCCCTGCCAACCGGCCACGCCTGCCGTGTGCTCCTTGTCAAGATCGGGAAATAACGTAAAAATCCGTCGCCAATTCAGTATGTAAACAATGGACTAGCAATTACTGTGAAAATCGTCAGTCAGAAAGAACGGGAGAGAGAGGGATGAACAATCTGACGCGAGAACTGCGACAGCTTACATGGCGGTTTTGAACATCAGAGGAGGGGAAACGATCTGCTTTGGCTGAGTTAAGGGCGAATATTGGAGAAGATAAAGATTGTAATAACAGCAGACAGAATGAAGAAAAAGCAAGGAGTGAGCGAGAGCAAGGGCACTACCGGTATTTACAGCCAATCCATTCCAATTAATATCAAGACTTTTAGGAAGCAAAGGGACAGGAAAGCTAAGAGTAGGAAGAGAGGAAATCAAACAATTTTCAAAGGATATGCATAGCGAACTAAGGAGAGTTTGAGAAGCTGATACAGCCTGATAACCCAGACCATTTGTTCGATGAAACAGAACCAAAGCTGCGAGAAGTCTTAGATATCATCAGAAAGGCTAGAGCAGCTTCATTCGGACCAAACGGACTCCCATACTAAGTTTACATTGCGAGATATCTGAGAGTGATATGGAGAAGGGGGGTAATGAACAGTTGGCACCAAGCCGAGGGATGTTTTTATTGCAAAGGAGGAAAATTCAAAGTCACTGAAGCAGTTCCGTACAAATTCCCTGTTGAACATCGAAAAGAAAAATTTTGTCTGGTTATTTTGGCCAAGAGGATGACAACCTATATACTGTCTATCAAGTAAATAGACATAGCTATGCAGAAAGGAGTGTACTGTAAGGAGTGTACTGTAAGGAGGGTACAAGTGCTTTGACGGAGACTTTATAGGAAGCTAAAGAGATAAAGAGAGACCTGGCAGTCATATAGTGTGGTTTAGTCAATGTTTTCGGTTCCATGCCTCATAATCTAGTTCAACTTACACTACAGCGGGATACGGATGTTTAAAGGTTACTTTGTCAGGTATCAATTACGGTTCACAACCTAGAACCTCTCAACATATCGTGGCTGTACAGTATCAGTAATACTGTTCTCTGCAGCCATGAATTTAATGGTGAAGTCGGTGGAGATGAGCAGAGGTCCATGGATGAAAAGGTAGGCGCGAGACAGTTCCTGTCAGAGCGTTCGTGGACGATGTGACAATAAGTACGAAGACAATCATAGAGTAAAATGGACCTTGAAGGAGATAAAAGATATTATCAGTTTGGCCCGTATTAAGATCAAGCCAGCAAAGTCTAGAAGCCTCGTATTGAAAAATGGGTTCGGAGTGACAGAAGTGATTATCCCATCAGTCTAAGAAATCTCGCAAAAATGCCAGGGAAAGTTCTTTGATGATTCACACAATGTTAGTGACACCAGAAATCAATTGGAGAATTCGTTGAACTTGAACATCATAGACCCAAAAACGTTACCAGGAAAATACTAAGCATGGGTATACCAGCACAGTGTGCTTCCACGAATTCTTTGGCCTCTACTTGTGTATGATGTCCCAGTGACCATCAATTGAATCGATAAAGTAACGAATCAATGGGTACCTTAGAAGATGACTAGCAATTCCCACAGGCTTCAGCAGAATTAATTTAAACAGCACAAGAACAAAGCTGCAATTTACATTGAAATCTATTGTCTAGAAATTCAAGGTCACCAAGGTCAGGCAGTATCTGATGTTGCGCGACATGTTGATTCCAAGGTATGGGAGGCAAGAGTGAACATCAAGACGGGCGGGGAAAGTGATAAGCAAAGAAGACAACAAAAGAGCTCGTGTCACGCCTTAGGCAATCAGACAATGTATTAGGTGTGGCAATAGGCAGGCAGGGAGTATGAATACCATTGACGAGATGAGATACATCGTCGGAAGTGGAATAGAGGCAACTTGTGCAGAAAGAAGTGAGCAATTAAAATGAAAGAGCACACAAGATTGGCTTAATTGGGAAGACCAGCCAATCTGGAACATACCCTGTCTTCATGTTCAGTAGCTTTAATCAACGGGAGACACAAGAAAGTTCTGTTATTGCAGACGTGCTGGAGAAAGCAATGAAGAAACTTCGGAAGATCAAGGAGGGATTGGAGTTTGTAAACTTTATAAAGACTAGTTAATAGTCATTTAACTTCAATGGATCCGCAGCATATTATTTAAATTAAAACTCTGGTAAAGAGAACTATCTCTATTTTAAGTACAACGACAGTAATTATTTATGAAATAAATATTACTAAGTGAATTATGAGACGATTCATTTTTATACATGCAATATTTTTAAAAGTGACAACTTTATAAACTTGAAAGATATTCTGTGTTTCGTGGGGATCTAATGTGACTTCATCTTTGATCATTCAAAGAGGCAAACGGCAACATAATTACGAGATACACAATCATATCTCCTAAAATCAAATTATTTTAAAATCTGTGTTTTATTTTGTTTTATGGGTGTGCTCAATTTTAATTAAGATTTTGTTGTGGAAACAGTGGACAAATTAGCAATTTGTGGAAGTTGTAAACCTTGTGAATACTTTTAATCAATGTCAGTGCCATACTATCGTTATCACTACATAACCAACACATAAAATCAGCAAAGTATGTCACTGATCCCTGTGATTCTTTAAAAAATGTGTTATGCACATAACAAAACGACCAACCTTCTAGTAGAGGTACAGTTATATTTTTCTCAAACATGTTTATTAAAATACAAAAATGTAGGACCTTAAATAAAAGGTTAGGTCATCTTTATAAATTCTTTGGCTGCCCTCTCCTGACCAACTGGCTAAAATGGTCCGACCTAAACATTTTTAACCTCCAGAAAGCATTTATTTTTTTATGTTCTCTGGAAAATTGAATTTAAAAACAAAAGCATTGTAATTTCTTGAACAAAATAAAAAAATTTCACTTATCTATTGACCCAATATCTTCATACCAATTCAGCAGAGGGCAAACAAACATTATTCTAAAGTTAGCATAAACTAGAACTGTCCAAACGGGACAAAATACCCCCCACTGGGTTTTTCAGAAGAAAGTTTTTTCATGATAAAGATATGTATCACACATGAATTATGAAATTTTTCTTCCAGTGACCTTGAACTTCCCCAAATGACCTTGGGTCAAGGTCATGACACACCCTTGGGTCATGGGCAATCTTTGTGTGAAATAAGAACCTACCAAATTTATCCAAAAGAAAGATATGGACCTGACACACATTATGAAATTTTTCTTCCAGTGATCTTGAAGTTCCTCAAATGACCTTGGGTCAAAGTCATGACAAACCCTTGAGTCATGGGCAATCTTTGTGTGGAATGAGAACCTACCAAGTTTATCCATAAAAAAGCTTTGGACCGGACACAAATTATGAAATTTACTTCGAGTGACCTTGAACTTCCCCAAATTACCTTGGGTTAAGGTCATGACACACCCTATTGTCATGGGCTACCTTCGTGTGAAATGAGAACCTACCAAATTTATCCATAAGAAAGATATGGACCGGACACAAATTATGAAATTTTTCTTCCGGTGACCTTGAAGTTCCCCAAATGACCTTGGGTCAAGGTCATGGAACATCCTTAGGTCATGGGCAATCTTTGTGTGAAATGAGAACCTACCAAGTTTATCCATAAATAAGATGTGGACCAGACACGAATTATGAAATTTTTCTTCGTGACCTTGCACTTCCCCAAATGACCTTGGGTCAAGGTCATGACACACCCTTGGGTCATGGGCAATCTTCCCCAAATGACCTTGGGTCAAGGTCATGGAACATCCTTAGGTCATGAGCAATCTTTGTGTGAAATGAGAACCTACCAAGTTTATCCATAAATAAGATGTGGACCAGACACGAATTATGGAATTTTTCTTCCAGTGACCTTGCACTTCCCCAAATGACCTTGGGTCAAGGTCATGACACACCCTTGGGTCATGGGCAATCTTTGTGTGAAATGAGAACCTACCAAGTTTATTCATAAGAAAGATATGGACTGGACACGAATTATGAAATTTTTCTTCCAGTGACCTTGAAGTTCCCCAAATGACCTTTGGTCAAGATCATGACACACCCTTATTGTCATGGGCAATCTTTGAGTGGAGTAGTAGATTTTAATGTCCCTCCGTAAGAAAGATATGGACCCGACACGTTTGCACAGACAGACGGACAAGGTGATTCCTATATACCCCCTTAAACTTCGTTTGCGGGGGGTATAAATATTATTTCATTCAATGGATTTTTTATTAAAAGAAATTGATGTGGTATCCCTCCTTCAACTAATATGCAATTTCAAATACACTGTACATCTGACAATAACTCTGAAAGTTATGAGATTTTTTTCAACATAGTTTAATTGATAGATATTACAAAGTATTATTACAGTCTTCTTCTTCAACGACAGTCTATGAGATTTGGGACCAAATGATAGCACTATTTGTCAACAGAGAAGTGACAGATGATTCTATGTCAGGGTCATTATGTAGAGATGTCAAGGTCAGTGCTCCATTCCCTGCTCCTCTACGGCGGGGTCAGCTGGCTGGGGGTCGGCTTGTTGTCCCTCCCCCTCCTGTGTGTCCATGGCAGCCTACAAAATGTCATACACAGAGTTACTCCTACTGATATTTTACTTCAGAATTTTAATATACATGTATCTCTATACAATTTATACTAAAGCATTTTCTGTGGTAAAAAAAATCATTATATTATGTACTTCAAGGTCTATGATAAATTTTTTTTTTTATATCTTTAATGAAACCATAGTTCAATATTACACAGCTAAGAAATGTGCTGCTGAATTAAAACTATTTAAGGTATCCCAGGAATAAGGGAAAATCATATGCTGGCATATTTAATTATACTCTATAAGGATAATGAGAAATGTTAACATGACAAAATATTGTGTCATGCCATGATACTGACCTGGTCAGCTCCTGAAGGGGGCGGGGCACGAGATCTTTCTTCTCCCTCAATCATTGCCAGCTTTACAAATTAAGGCAAACATTCTACCTATTTTTCTTTTAATTTAAAACTTCTTTGTGAAGTATACTCTCTTTTTTATATACATGTATGTAGTACCATATAAAGTAGGAATTTTAGTTCGACACAAATTTAGCGATTTCTCCCCAATAAACTGATATTTTATTTTAGCGAAAAGAAATTTTAGCAAATTCAAAATGTCCACTAAAGAAGGTATTACAAATTAAACACAATCAATTTTTGGTAGTATTCAATTTTAGCGATCTCAGTAGCCTCACTAATAATGCCAAAATTAAATCCAAGCTAAAATTTCTACAGGTACTTATATAATAAAATGATTATAAATGCTTTCTTCCCAAAGTGCAGGATTGAAAATCTCAAAGTGAAGAGAAAAGGATACATATTTTTGCACGTCTTCATCGTCATAAATGGTAAAGTCTGTCTCTTTACCAACAATTCCTAGAGAGCAGTTCTAAACAGAATAAATTAATTAAATTGAGAACTTATACAAGTTTATAATGTGATACATATAATTACAAGAGTGTTATAAGAGAAGGATTTTCAAAAGATAGTCTCTTTGTTTAAATTTTAAATACATGTACATGTATACATCTTAATATTTTCTTGAAGTAAGCAATAATTTTGAATACATGTAATTAATAAAAGTTAAGAAACTTAAAAATATTTAAGAATTATGTAAAAGTAAAAACTTGTGTAAGCACTACATACCTTTGTTGTAAGTTCCACCTCCTGTGGTAAGGTTTCCCTCAGAGCTCTCAGTCCATGTTTGATCAACTCCTCTAAAGAACCTAAAAATAACATTAACAAATTCATGACACTAAACTATATTAAAGAAATATTCATGTTAACAAAGTAAATCCGTTTAGTTTATGCCAAATGATTTATTCATTTTTTTATTTAAAAATATCAGTACCCCCCCCCCCCAATAAAGTCCACTCTTTTTCATTAATAAGTTAACAATGATTATAAAGGTCTTTTCCCAACTTTATCGAACTTGTAAATTTTACTACAGGTCTACATACATTCAGAGAATTTGTCAAGATGTTTTTCTACATATGTTCTCGCTGACTGTGATCGTGCACCAATAGCCATGGCTTTACAGTCGTAGTAGTTTGCCGAGGGACAAGTCTGATAAATGTGTGGTCCTTGGTCCTGGAAGGTAAACAAAGAAACATGTAATGTATGCATCAATATGAAATAAAAGCAAACATTCAAGGCCGAGAAAATTAATCTTAAGTTTCTCAGGCAGTGTTGGATTAAGTCAAAACCTGCCCTACTGATAATTTCATTGACATAATAATAAGATATAACATATTAAATTGGAAATAAGTCAATTAAAGTTTAATGGAATATTCTAAAATCACATTACACAGTACACTGTACTTACATCATATCCTGCCACCAGTAAACCCACTCCAAAGGGGCGTCGCCCATACCTCTGTGTGGGGATTTGTGATTCTTATTCATAAGGAACAATATTATTGTCAACTTACTTCAGTATACTTACAAAATTAATCTTAAAAGCTTCACCCACATCCCCCCCCCAAAAAAATGAAATTGCTTCCAACAAGCCTCAAAAAAATTTGAACTGTGGTGGATCCACTTTAAAACTTGGTGAAATTTAACACCCTTTATATTTCAAGTTTATGGTTCCGAGAAAGAGACCTTAAGGACGTTCGATCCTGATATTCTGAGCGTATTTTGCGCAGGTCCTTTATTCATAAAATTAAGCATCATTTTTAGGTTCTAACAATAAAACTGAATACTACAATGCAAATTAAACTATATTCAATGGAAAAACCGCGATTAAATTCCATTCAAGTAGAATTAAGGTAGGGACTATATTTTGTGGCGGAAGGTTTTTTAGACGAAAATGATCAGTTTTTTTCCATTTGAACTATAACAGTACTGTTAATTTTGGATGCCTATTTTTTCATGCTGCTTGCACACAAAGCTGTTTTTTGCAGTGAAATATGTTATGCTGGTTCTGAAATATCTATTAAATCATTTCTTATGAATTCTATCAACAAAGTGTGACAAATATAGTAAATATATTCTGAAAATCTGGGAAAAAATTGAGCCAATTTTAACGTAAAATTCACACTTTTTTAGTAATATCTGAAAATGTACATCATATAGACATATACCCCCACTTTTGATGTTCTTTTCTAAATATTCAAGATAACTTTGACCTATTTGCTTAAAACCAGAAAAAGTTTAAGACTTTAAAATAATTTTCTTGCTTAATATATTTTCAATGCCGGAAAAATAACATTTTATTAGTGCAGAAAGGTCAAATAATTGATTATGTGAAGCAATTTGAAACTTTTTCTTAGTCACAATTTTTAATTGTCTTTTTTTAAACAGACTTAGAGTTCATTTTGTTTCATGCTTTAATTGGATAAAAAAATTGGAGGGAAAACATCGAAGATGAAACTTTTAATTAAGACACAAATTTCAGTGCAGAAAGGTCATACTAAATGTACTGTAGCGCTAAAAGAAACATATTGACCCTCATTTTTGGATTTGAATTTTAATTAAGCTATGTATGTAGAAACTAGAAATATACTTAGCAAAAAAAGTTTAAGACTTTAAATATCAGGATCGAACGTCGTTAAGCCACAAAATATTGTCTCCCTTCAACCTTTGTATTGGATATTGACAGAATACATTACAGAAACCCTAATGATAGTAGAAATTTAGATCTGGTTGTCAAAGGATACTGTTTCCAACTGCTGATACGAGGCGGGAGACTGGTAATGGTGAATCGTAGGCATATCTGGAGTTTAAACATTCCGACCTCATAAAGTTACTGGAAAAAATATCATACAGGTTAACCACCATCATATATCAAGTCTAAGTGAGAGTTTAAATTGCTGTTGAAGTTGGATACAACTATTGAATTTTTATTTATTCCTTTTTAATATATAGAAATCATTTTAAGTTTACTCTCAGTTTCAGTTAATAAGTGTACTACAGTAAAACTTGGTTAGTATGAACACTGATATTGCAAATTCACGGATATAGCGAAGTTATCTTGGAACCCCAGCTATATAAATTTAACAAATTTCTTATACGGATGTAACAAATTATGGATGAAGCGAATTTATTTCATAGGTCCCCATGACTTCGTTATAACCAAGTTTTAATGTATAATGTAATTGTGACACAACCTTAGAAGTCGAGCGTCAGCTGTAAGGCCGGCTATGGACACCCCTACATGGTCATCAATAGGGATAATCTTCTTCTGATGTGCTGCTAACTCTGAGGATGCTCTCTACATTACAAAAATATATATTAATTAAAACATTAAAAAAATAAAAAGAATCTTAGGAACTAATCAACAGTAATACTTCTATTTATGTATGATCATAATAAATATCTGTTATAAATCAGATCAAATTTTTCAAATGAAATATCAAAGACAAAAATTATAAAGGAAAAAACAGTCAAACCTTTAAGGCCACAAGGATTGCATGTGATTTAGACTTCAGACCGACAGTTGCCGATCCCTGCTTCACCGCTTCCATGGCATACTCCAGCTGATGAATTCTACCCTGTCAGCACAATGTATTCAATATTTTCAGTTTTAATGTTATTGAGTATATTTGAGTGATTCAGTCATTAGACAAAAAATGGAAATAAAAAGTAATATATACATATGAACACTTTAGCTAACTCTCTGTACATGCTGTATACCTGTGGACTCCATACTGTGACATCATTGTCGTACTGGTTTCTGAACTACAAAATAAAGTTACATCATTTCATCATACTTCTTCAGGAAAATGTAAGAATTATTTGCTTTGACATCAAAAATACAGGAATTTTCATACTTGTAGAGGGAAATGTAGAAATAATTTGCTCCGACATCAAAAATACAGAAATTTTGAGAACCTATATGCTGATATCATGACAGGGCTCTCGATTCTCTATAATTGGGGCCGATATTCGGCCCCATTTCCAACGTGAAAAGGGTACCTTTTTCCCCAAATCTAAGGGTAAAAATTCCCAATTGATGATTGCTTCAAATTCATTACTGTAACAAAAAAGCATATCTTTGACAGCCGTAAAAGCACTGTTAAGATATGAAGGAAAGACGTTCGTGTTATGAACTGGTAGTTTGTTTATATGCTGGAACCAGTTTAGTATGAAAACGAAAGTCGTCTGTAGTAAAGTAGGTACGACTTGTTCATTCACAACATGTCGCAGAATGTGAATATCTATGATGTCAGGACTCGAAATTAATGGAAAATACATTTTTGAATGAGAATTAAAATAAAAAATTGCGAGTTAAAAGCGACCTGTGTTCGCCACCTTTTGTGAGAAAAAAAGGTCTTGTAAAGAATTCAGGTTACCAAGACTGAATGAGAAGCACTAGGCCTACAGGTATTTTATTCACTATTTTGCTATTAGATTCCCTAACAATTAAAAAAATAGGTACCATGCTCCTACAGTTTATAAATCCCCATAATCTTATCCATTTTGCAGCGCTACCTGTCTTATAATTTACTTCCAAAAACGATCGGTTTTTTTAATCCGAATTTCATCCACTCCTTTCTTTATGTTAAATACAATCAGATACATTGTAACGTTAGATATTCCATTAAATTATTTACGATCTCTAAAACAACTTGAGTAAGAAAGTTATGTAATTTTCCAAAAAATATATCCCCAGTGTATTTAATGATTTAATTTTAAATTTATAAAGATGATTTTTTTTATTAAACAACTGTTTTACTCTGTATCTGTTCAGATGAAATCTGAACAGACGGCCTAAATGCTTCCAAGAGGTTAATTGTTATTATCTTTTTTAACAGATAATATGAATCACTATACGGAGAAAAAATGCTAGGAAAAGTTCAAAATTACAATTTGAAAGTAAAATTAAATCTGCTGATATTTACTACAGTGGTCAAAAGGTTAAGTTTGATCCCTGCAGTACTGTTGTCAGTGTAGAAAAAATATTTCTACTAAGAGCAAGACAATGATGTAAGTTTAAATTTTAAATTTCCCAATTTTTATAAAAACGTCGCTTTTTTCCCAATTTCAATGGCCCCGGCCCCAGTACCAAAAATGGGTGTGAGAGCCCTGCATGAAGACAGAGACTGTAGGGAAACGCAAAGGTTTAGGAGTGGATATTATATAGTGGTAAAATGTGTGTTTTAAAAAGTGACTTAATGAATCTAACAATATAATTTATTAGGAAACACAGTAAGTGGCACAAGGCACATGACAACAGGGCCTTAAACCCTATGATTAATGGTAAGAGGAGCGTGAAGTGCTGAGTGCCACTCGCTCTGCAACCTCTTGCAACATAACCAAGGTCAAGGTGAAAAGAAAACTCACATTGAGGTTTATGAACAAAATTTCTGTGGACCTTACAAAAATTAATATGTTTTCCGGTTTGACCATTGGGGCGAGCGCAGTTGTACCATCGAAAAAATTTGAAAAATTTATTGCCACTTCAAACATCAAGCCGCACGAGACGTCTCGACTACCTGCGACGTCACACGACATCACGGAGCTCGTCGGATCTTACGGAGACAGCCGAGCATCAGGTTGAAACTATATAGACCTAGTGCAATTTTGGTCGAAAAACATTGCAGAGTTATTTTTTCTTTATTTGAAAAATATCTACAAACTGATAGCCTTTCCTGCTTTACGTTATTTATTTATTTTTTCGCGCAAAGGACATTTGGTAGTGCAGGAATTCTGGGAATGTTTCACAGAAAAATTTGCCTGACGTATGTACAGATTTCAATCCAAATTTCCTCTGTTCTTACACATTAGTCTATTGAGCTCGCTTTGCGAGCGTCGCGAACGCTGGGCTCGCTATTATTTCAAAGTGGATTTTTTGTCAGTTGAAGCGGTTAATTTCACATGTAGCAGATTCTTAAGGAAAACACTGATGAACCATAATAAGAAGTGGGTTATTCCTGAACTCTTCAGCACGGAAGTTTAAACGAATGGGATATTTCTTTAAAAAATCAACAACTTTATGTTTGTTGGATTTAAACCTCTTAAGGGTAAGAAATGAAAGTTTTACAGTGATAGAGATAGAAAGGGAGGGCCAAAGGAAAAAGCTGAGGAGGCAGTTAATTCATTTCAGCCCATATTGATTGAAACAAGCCATTGAAGTCGGGGCAAGAAAGCCAGAGTCAGTTTGTGTGACACTGGGCTGATATGTCGTAGGGACACCAGACCAAATTTTTTCGTCCCTACCACATCTGGAAGAGTTCTTGCCCCAAACTCCAATCTAAAGACTGTACATATTTAAATAAAATGAACCGGTCATCCGTTTATTCAAAAATCATAAAATTGCCTGATAAGTATGACATTTTAAAACTGCACTAACGTTTTTACACCAAGTTAGAGAGCAAGACTTTTAAAGCGCAAGAGTCAGGACATAAACTGGTGTAAGAATTGCAGCCGGGATAGCTCAGTGGTTAAATCACCTGGCTAGAAATGCAGGGTTTCTGGGTTCGATTCCGGGTCCAGTCATATATTTTCAATGCATATATATTTATAAATTTTCTATGTATGTTTACTCATTCCTCCTAAGTCCTTTCCATTCTACACTGACAAAGCACACCTTCTACAAGAAGTTTTAGGTTAACAGAAAATTTAAAACAAAGCTATATTGTAATGACAGCTTCGAAAAGCAATTAACATTAAGACCATCTTAAAACTAAAATAAGATTCTAAACTTCGTTACCATTGTCTTTAAAGTAATCAACAATAAGTTCGCCGGCAGGTGACTGTGTAATTTTTTTCGCAATACAAATTTTTCCTCCAAACGCAAAAGAGCTAATTTAGACTAAATCAAACATATAAATCTCGGTTATAAAAATTATTATCAAATATATGAAAGTGCTAATAAATAAAGTAAAAGTATATCAATAGACATTAAAATATATATATTTATATAAAAGAAGAAATTTAACAGTAACAAAAGAAAGCATTTACTTTATAACAAACGAAACATTTTTAGAACGATTATAAACGTTTCTTCAACGCACCAAAATACAAAGTCGGTAAAACGTTTTACAAAGCGGTTTTATTGAAAATCCTAAGTACGCATTTCATTGACTTTGACGTACGCATTCGTGTTTTGCAGTTTCTTTTTCTATGCTTTTCCTTTTTAAAATTGTTTATGTGCTGATTGATTAAGTATGGAAACCCTTCTTGAACAGCAAAGACGTTATCATGAAGAACGAGAAAGACTTATGGACGCATCAGTTAAAGAAATGTTACACCCTTCAAAACCGGTGACAATTTCAAACATTTTGTTATTCTCCATATTTGAATATTTTGATTGTAAAATATTTAAACCCATGACAAGATATTTATTTATTTTAAAAAAGAAATAATTGATGATCATGAGTA
The DNA here is from genome assembly GCA_003671525.1 of Saccostrea glomerata. Classification (NCBI taxonomy): domain Eukaryota; kingdom Metazoa; phylum Mollusca; class Bivalvia; order Ostreida; family Ostreidae; genus Saccostrea; species Saccostrea glomerata. Next base: position 212,752 of record PRKT01000512.1, on the reverse strand, counting down.
AAATAGGTTTGACATAGACCACCAAATTGTGATTACAGTTTTGTGGTCATTCTCTCAAATCGGAGTTGTTTTGTGCATTCGTCACATTTAATGACGTGGGATGGTAAATAATTTTGCAGTGTACCATCC
>PRKT01000512.1:186539-209763 GCA_003671525.1 Saccostrea glomerata | reverse complement strand
CCCCCCCCCCCCCCCCCAAAAAAAAAAAAGAAAGAAAAAAAAGGGCTACATTATTGAAATTAAAGTGAATCTTACTGAACTGGATAAAAGTGTGCGTCTTTTATATCTTCCCAATAAAATTTTATACTAGTGAATAACTGGCATTTCTTATATTTTTTAGAAAACAGACTACCTTACATATTTGTCTACATTTGATCTATTATTTGATATCCCTAAAGACAAGAAAAGTGCTGCATACAAAGAGTAAGTAACTTGTCAATTAATGACAATAAATGGCAATTTACTGTTATCACAGGTTTAGAGTTCAAACCCCAGGCGAGACTGTCTAGTCCACAAAAACAGAAACTAATCCTTTGCTATGTACTTGGCACTTTTTTTGAAGTGAAGGTTGTAGGTCCTTTGGAATGACCTTAGAAACCATCCCTCATTGCTCAATTGCCCTGAGTGCCAAGTAAAGGTCTAAATATGAAGCCCTTCAACGGTATATGGTGACATTCCAATATGAGTGGAAAATGTTCGAATGGGATTTAAAACAACATGCAATCAATTAATCATTGATTTCTCACAATGATGGATCTCCGATGCTATTGATGCTATCTAGTATTGTGATATGTATATTGTTACCTTCATTAAGTCCTGCTTACTAACTGTATTATTTCAGGTATCTGCTGTTTTTACTGGATTACCTGGATGGATATCTGCACCGAGTCAAACCTTTGATTGACACTAATGAGGTAACAGAGATCAAGACAAAAATCTCTAAGGATTTAATGATGACTACATGTTTTACTATTCAGAAATTTGTAAAAAAAAAATTCTCAAAACCTTATTCAAGAAAACAATGGTATGTGTCTATTTTCTTAACATCATTATGAATAATAAGTTTATGCATGTATTGTAAACTTACTGTTTAAGGGAACTTAAAGACAGTTTTTCATTCCTTATAGAGACAATTTGGAAAAATTAATCATGAAATTCACAACATAAAGATCTTAAATGTATCTGATTAACAATGTTAAATTGCTAATTCAAAGGGAGGGTGAGAGTAAGATAAGTTGCTGCTGTATGTTATATCAGGTCTGCCTTGAATCACACAGGATAACACATGTTGTCATTATCTGAGTACTTATATCTTGATACTAATGTAAACTATTGGACATTGTAGGAGCTGGAGAAGGTCAAGGTCGATTTTGATCTGCAGTGGAATGAAGGAACTTTCCCTGGATGGCCGGTATGTGAAGAATTTCATTTAAACAACATATTTCCTCATTTACAATTCATTCGAGCAATTTATTAGAATTTATTTTCAAACAATTTTTAACAGTCCATTCTTTTAAAGAAAAGCATTTTGCAGAATACAGTAAAACTCGTTTAGTGAGAACATGGATATTGCGAATTCACGGATATAGCGAAGTTATCTTGGATCCCCAGTTATATAGATTAAACAAATTTCTAATACAGATATAATGACTTACGGATATAGCAAAGTAATTTCATAGATCCCAATGACTTTGTTATAACCGAGTTTTACTGTATTCATACATGCAGTACAGACAATTTTCAGTGTACTTGTATATTCCACTTGTAAAATCTAGTTCGTTGTAATTTACACAGACACTTTACTATCCTGTACATTGTTAATTTTCACAGAAAGAAGCGACAGGTGCCCTGACCCACACCGGAGCTCACTTAGACCTGTCCGCATTCTCCTCCTGGGAAGAGTTAGCTTCCCTTGGTCTGGACAGATTGAAGAGTGCATTGATGGCCCTGGGACTCAAATGTGGAGGGTAAGGGTTATGTTACCTGTACGGAGGGTAAGGGTTATGTTACATTTACCCCATTAAAAGGAAGGACATCAAATATATTTTTATTCAGAAGGGACACAAATTGCTTGGTTGCATACCATTTCAAATTCTCTCAGATTTTGTTGTTGTTGTACAAAAAGAAAAGTATCACATTTCTAAGTTCCTAAGTTTCTAAGTTCAGAATGAACAGGTATTAATTTTAATAAACAAATGGAAACATTTTTGTATCTGAAGAATGCAGATGTAGAATCATTTTCCAGAACCCTCGAGGAAAGAGCCATGAGGTTATTCAGCACCAAGGGAAAAAATCTCGAGGATTTAGATCCATCTATGTTTGCTAAGTCCAAGCCAGGCAGAGCTGGTAAAAGCAGGTGTGATATAGACATTATATTAAGACCTCACAATTTACTGTGTGGCACAAATTATCTGTGCTTTTCAATTTAAGATTGAAAAGTCACTATGTCCCAATATCTGTAAACTCCAAAGCAGTAGTTTGTCATTACTTAGTAATTTTACTAAATTGTATAAAATTGGTGGATTTTGTTAAATTTTTAAAAATTTTTTTTGGATACATAGAGATGCTGAGCGTCAGAGGGAGATCGGGTCCCTGGAGGCCCAGGTCTACAGATTCTCCGAGCTCCTGAGTGAGCAGCGAGCCGCGACCCGAGACAACGTCCAGAGAAAACAGGCCAGGACTGGCGAGGAGAGAGAGGACTCGGACGATGAACATTTCGATGAGTCTGATTCAGATGATGATGACGACGACATCCCATATAATCCTAAAAATCTTCCGCTGGGCTGGGATGGAAAGGTTTGTTATAAATGTAGTCTTTCAAAAATTATTGAGTATTTTTTATGTTGCAAAAATTTCAAACTTAGCTTACATTAGAGAATAGCAAATATCAGTTTCATGTGTTTTGTGATGACAAATGCACTTGAGATGATATCTTTCAGCTAACAGATCTCTCACTTTTACATATGTTGGCAATATAAAACTCTTTTTCTATCCAAGTTTTTCATGTAAACTCATTCAACCAAATTTATTTCTAATTTTATCTATACATTCAAAGTTGATAATATGCATTATATATTTGTCTTAGACGTTAATAGCAGATTGGATGAGAGAGACATTTGAATATTTTGATAACTCTTGGATACATTTTCTTGTTATTTTTAGCCTATTCCATACTGGTTGTATAAGCTACATGGTCTTAACATCAGCTACAGTTGTGAGATATGTGGAAACTTCACTTATAAGGGGCCTAAAGCTTTCCAAAGACATTTTGCTGTGAGTATTTTATTTCTTTAACTTTTTCATTAAAAAAATTTCCAGAAGTGTAAATTCTAAATTGGCTATAGCATTGTATATTTCTCATGTATTGAATGATTATAATGGATTGTTTAAAGATATACATTTTTGTTAAAGAATCGACAGTGTTAAAATTAATTTCATTTATCTTTTGAAGGAATGGAGACACGCTCACGGAATGCGATGTCTAGGTATCCCCAATACAGCCCACTTCGCCAATGTTACACTCATTGAAGACGCACTTGCATGTAAGTTTCCAAAGCTGCTGTACGTTTTAATTTAAAATTGCATAACCTATTAAAACTGCATATATTTTAAAACATTTCATGAATGTCATGTACATGTAAAAAATAACTACCTGTTATAAATATTTAGAAATCGTATTAAGGGTAGTTTTGGAGAAATTTAACATGTATGGAGTTTAAACTTACTTTACATGAATTTAAAATTTGTTCCCAATTGTAGTTACATGGTTTATCGATTTCTGATTTTTTTGCAGTATGGTCAAAAATAAAGACAAACAAAGAGTCAGAGAGATGGAAACCTGACACAGAGGTGGGTATAAAAATCTGCATATTATAGGATTCATTGCTTAAAAAAAAACAGTAAACAAATCTAAATACATACAATTCTGTTATTGTTAAATCTTTCCCTGTCGAAATGATTAAAGAAATTATAGGCGTCGGAACAAATTGAAAGTGGGGTGGCTAATTGAAAGGGGTGGGGGGCTAAACCAACAAAAAAAGGTAAAGCCTTATTTTCAATGCCCATATTATGTCTATTTTTGCAAGTGTTTTTATGGTGAATTTATTTCCTTTTAGGAGGAGTATGAAGATACAACAGGGAATGTGTTTAACAAGAAGACGTACGACGATCTCAAAAGACAGGGTCTGCTCTAGGAGACTTATTTTTAACAATCAAAATGTTAACATTCTGACTCTAAATATTTTTTATTATAAGTAATATGTGTCAGACTTGAGAATTTCCTTCTCTGAAACTTGAGTTTCCACTGGGATAAAAGACATTGAAGTTTGACAAATATAACACCATATTATCATTCATTGTTTTTGTACATGGTTCATGTAACATTCGAACATTAAACATAAATCTCATCCACTTTGTGTTCTTTTTTATTTTGTATTGATTACATTCAATGGATGCTGTTCTTACATATTTATTTGAGTATTATGAGCTTAGAGAAAGTTCATTTGAAATTTCATTTCAATTTATGAAATGGCAGGTTTTAGTGAGTTATGAGCAGTCAAGTTTTATCATATCAGCAGTTTGTGATTTTTTAAGCTCACCTCAAATTTTGGTCGCAGTTTTTCAGCTACTACTCATAGCAAATGCTTAAAAATTTAGTTCCCTCTTTGTTGAGGCATGCCATATGGTGAGATTTAATTTTTTACAAATCTGATAACATCTTCCTGTTTATCAATGCATCTGTCTGTACCATACATGACAAATTTTGGTCGCAGTTTTCCCACAACTACTCAACACTGATGCTTTAATTTTTAGTACATTCTTTGTTGAGGCATGCCATATGGTGGAATTCATTTTGTATGAATCTGATGTCATTTTCCTTTTTATCAATGCATCTGCCCATAACTGAACTTGTGTATACAGTATTAACATGATAGTGTATATTCACATCAGAGCGGGGATTTTACCAGTATGCAACTATGCATTGGCTCACAGACTTCCTGTTCGAGAAGCATATCTTGAGTTAGGTGTCTAATCCACCAAATAATAATCAAGAATTCCTAGAACCATTAAATATCAGTTTTCTTGGACATCGTTCTTTCGAGTCTCTTCCGTCATCTTTGATCCAGATATTAGACTGACCGTAAATACAAATCTGGTGAGACAGGAAAGATATAATTTACATCATATGCCATCTGAGAATAGACACATCACAAATGTTCCTCCATAAACAAAACACAAACTCAAGATTATATAACCAAGTTAAATTTTTATTTTTCATTGAGAAAATAACAAAAGATTAATTTTATATATATATATATGTGTACCAAAAACAAAGATTCTCTTGACCCCTGTAATAGTCCACATTATTTTGGATTATCCCTCGTAACAGAATCTTGTTATTAAGTTAAAATTCATACAGCCAAGAATCCTGGCAGTTTACATAAAGAGAAATAAAGAACAGATGTCTACTGTGACATACGTGTATAAGTAGGATTCAGTAGACGGAGAGACACACACAGACACACAGACAAAGCAAATATACAACACGGGAAGCTGAGACTGACATCCTCTGTCCACACCTGTACAGGTGGGCCAGGTAAATGTCAGCATTACTGACACTACAAATGTTAACTCTACTATAATCTTGGAAATTCTCATTAATTGCTTCATTCAAATTTATATACTAAGTTTACTTATAAAATATTGCATGTTACATGTGTAGACTCAGATTTGAATTCACTTAATAAATGGCCTGTTAAAATGGAGGAAATTAAAGGCAAACAATTTCCAGTATATGAAAAGTAATGATTTTTATAACATTTTCTGCACTTTCCCATATTCTCAGTCTGAGTAAAACTTCTGACAAAAATTGCATTTTTACACGATGTATTACTGGCTCTAGTGTGATAAAATGTTTAATACACATGTATAAATATTTATATAAATAGTTATCTAAAAATTGCATACATCATAAATCAAAATAGGCTTTAACTGATGAACATTTTTCTTCTTTCCACTGTGTATAAATGTGCGCTTCTATATCAATGCAATGCCATTGTAACATTTTGAGCGACAATACTGAAACACATAGGGATAAACATGTAATAATATGTAACAGTAAAATGTAATAACGGGATTACGATCCTGGCGAGAACAGACTTCACACTGCGACTGGTTTTACAAAACGAAACTTCTGTTTGCAAGATGTTATAAATGTTTAAAGGGGTATACACATTTTATACTGAAAATCTATTTATGAACAGTAAATGTACAGTTAGATTAAAACAACAAATTTACTCATTTGTATACAACAGAATGACACTGCTAAGGGAGATTTACATGCCCTATATACAATCCCTTGAGGCATAATAAACAAATTTATATAAATGGTACTATTTAACACATACATGTATAATTCAAACTACTTTGTACAGGTATACATCCTATTTTATGGTCTCTGAGTAAAACATTTATAAACTATGACAGATATGTTGCTAGTTTATGCCCTGTAATTCATAACTACATGATTTTTGCATTGAACAATGTATTTCCTTTTACACAATGACATCTTTATCACGTAAGAAATCGTCTTAATGAATGGTTCTGATCAGAGACAGTGATACAGAGATACCAGGCAGGGCTGTATATAGATTCCACTGGAGTTTACGTCTCCATTTTACTGTAATATCTTCCTGGATTATATATGACTAGATGATACAGTGGCTGAGGTATCTCAATGTTCTCTCACTCGCTCCACTAATCGCACAGAGACAACTCACACTTACGAACAGACGAGCACACTCTCCTGTTCTTGTTTACTGAGTCCTCGCTGCGACATTCAGTGTATACATAATAACTAGTTCTACCAGCAACTAAAGGAGAGGGAACCAAACTAACACAAAAAAGCACCAATAAAATCCAGTATCACACTGCATAAATATAACTATCAGTTAAAACAACGAGTCAACTACAAACAGTGTAACATTATAGAATTTGGTCATCAGCAAAACCTGCTGATTATCTAAAACACATAGGTATATATTCCTTTACTACTTGTGTAACCTCTGTAAAATGTAACATTTTTAAAAGCTGAAATCTATTTCTCAAGATATCACAAAGGATCAAGTTCTCTTGATAATGTTTGAAATCTTTTTTTAAAAAAGAAGTTGCTTAACATTTTCTGAAAAAATAATGATGTCATTTTCTTAAACATATCTCAGAATTTCCCTCTCAAGAATCTAACGATTCTGGATAATTAGCAAAAAAAAAAAAACATCATAAAAATAAAGCTGCCCAATCTATAATAAATACTTGAAATAGAGATGCTCCTAAGAGCAGATAATCTTTCTTCACAATCACTCAACTACTACACTAACAATCACCCACAAAACAAGCAACCTTCACGCACTCATGACAATATACCTGAATCCAAACTGCACACTCAATCACAACCATGTAAAACAAATTCTATACACCCCCATCAATCTACAGAGTAACCTCCCCTAACACAATATCTTGAGTAACCTATAATCTAGCACTAATTCTGTACAGACTCCAGCAATAAACCTGCCTCTCTCTGCAGTTTATCAACAAATAGATCCAATATTGAGCTAATGAACAGGCAGAAACAATGTACATGTATCAACATAACAGACTCAGAACTGTGTAACACACCTACCAATGGAGGAAGGGACCACTAACAATGGCTAGATTTACGCTCAGCTCCCACAATCAATATGTATCTTCATGGTGGTTATCAAATACAACACATCCATACCAAAGTTCTCAAAATGTACAAAATATTTTATAAAGTTTTATAAACTTTGCATTACCATCTATTTACCCTATACATATCTTGTATACATAATGCCTTAGACATGAGTGGTGACAATAATGATGTAACTGTACTGATTTCTATGGCAACACTGTATCCATGGAGATGACTGTAGCTATGGCTACTGTGTGGTGGCTGAGATTTAAGAATGGAGTACCAGTTTAGAGTACCAGTTGTGACTTTGGCAAACTTGAGATCACTGGGATATTTTGGTGCGGGTTTTTATCCGTCGATCAGCTGGGCTTTGTAAGCACAGATCACTAACTTGGCCTGAAGAAAAAGGTTCAGCATATCAATCAAATGTCTCAAATCCATAAAGTGTTATTCAAATTCAAAAATAAAATGTTCCTCTACTTTGACAAGAGACATCCTGCTTACCTTAGATGTAGAAGCCTTTACTGTGTTAATGACTATCTCATTTCTACCGTTCTGTAGAGGGCAACAGGACAACACAAAGTTAGCTTCCTGAAACAACAAACATCAACAATTATTATCTTAGATCATTATAATTCTTTATCTGTCCTTAAAAGATTTTATAACAAAGCTACAGAATCAGTGTGTACTCTCCATAAAAACAAGATTATACTCAGCTACAAAGCTCAACAATTTTCTATTTCTATCAAATAAATAGGTTTGATGCCATGGAGAAAATACTGTGCATTTGAACAGTGCTTCATGCACATCAAGACATCAACAGTAATTAATTTTAGACTTGATAATTTTAATATGGAATTTTATTTCACCACGTGGATAATGCATTGATTATATTCCTTATAGACAGATGTTATTAGCTTCCTAATCAAATACTTAACAAATAAGGTATCATATTAAACATCTATCAGGATATAAATATGGGTTGGTCATAAGATCAAATTCCATGAAGCCCGAAGGGCTTTATGGTGAATTTGATCTCGTACCAACCCGTATTTATAGCCCGATTGATGTTTTTAAAATGGAACCTTATTACTTATATTTACATCTGTGACTTATTTATACTTTATATTTGCCTCATTAAGGCTTTAAATGTGTGAAATGCATTTTTTTCAAACCCAACGGCATGTTTGTAATCCACTAAACGCTCATCATGCCTTTATGACGTCACTGAGAAATTACGTCGAACATTTATCCATATGCACATCTATGACCTCTTGACCCAGTACCAGTATTTATACAGTTATAGATACCGGTACGCATTGCTTTCAGTAGTGTTATATAAAGGAAAACATTTGCAAATGCAAATATATGCTAATGAGTGCATATCAAGAAAATCAATAGCTGCCTTCATTCAATACACACGCTGACTGCAGGGAACTCGCTAAAATCAATAAATGACCACAAACATTGGTAGTTACCTCAGTCAGAGGGGGCTGCGGGACTCCGTTCAGCGTCGCCGAGTTGACAGCACATGGTCCGTAAAACCGACACTTACAATCTGTGGCTGTGATTCGGGCGTGCGCAATAAATAACAGATACCCCACACCTGTTAATGCAAGAAAAGAAATCAAATGTGTTATAAATTGTGGCAAATTTTATAAATAAATATGAATCCAAACTTTTACAGAAACATTGTCATGGCAATATACATCTGTATATGGTATATATCGATAATGGGGGATATATTGGCTACAGCTGATCACTTCTATAATCTCGTAAATTACTAACAAACTTTATTATTAACTTTGGGGGACCTATCATAATGATAATATCTAAACCAATGTACCCCACCTTCTCATGAATCATAAATAAGTATCTCAAAATAACATTAGCCTGGCACAAGTTTAGAAAGATCTCGACATCAGGCACTATTTTTAATATAATTTAGATCTCAGGATATACCCTTTCTCCATTAAGAATAAATCAATAGAAAAAACAAAAGCCCAAATATAATGTAACTGAACGGAAAAGGAAATATTTGTGCCAAAATGGGACTTGAACATCATTTTATTCAAATTTTATGCAGTGTAAATATTCTGATAGAGTAAAACACATTATAGATACCAATGAAAAAAAACTATCTTCTTGTTCATCTAAAATTTTAAATATTGATTTTTCCCATTCATAGGTTTTCTCTGAAGTCAGAATTTCAGTCTTTTTTTGTAAACAGTCAATGAGGCATATAAACCACTTTAAGATTATATTGATTTTTCCCCCGACTCAAGCACATTAACAATCTCAGCCAAATATAATCGACCCAGTTCACCCTGTAACAGGTGCTTCCTTGTTCTACAGGTTAGGAGTTCTCTCTCTCTCTCTCTCTCTCTCTCTCTCTCTCTTTCTTCTCTCTGGCAGTTTGCATCTGTAGGTTAGAAATACTCTCTCTTTCTTCTCTCTGGTAGTTTGCACCTGTAGGGTAGAAGAACTCTCTCTTTCTCTCTCTTTTCTCTGGCGCGGTTTACAGCTGGGCCTCACTTACCTCGTGTTTGCATCTTTCTTGTTTCTCTCTCTTTTTTTTTTTTAAAACCTGGGCCTCGCTTACCTGGTGTGTTGGGCTGCATCTCTCTCTCTCCTCTCTCTCTCTCTCTATTTTTACACCTGACTTACCTGGTGTGTTTGGCTGCATCTCGTGTTTGAAGTTGATGACAAACTTGCTGGACTCACACAGTGGAAACACCTGCATCGGGAACAGACTGCTGGAGATCTTAGCCGTGTTGTTCAGGGTTATGGCCACCTGTTTATCAAACTCTTTTGTCAGCCTGTTCAACAAAACCAGACAAATGATTATAACACCACCATTGTCATTATATGCTTATGTCTTTGTCTCCAATACTCTCCATTTGACATCCATTAAAAATTCATTTTTGAAAATAAATCACTTAAAAAATTATGATCATCAACATCTGAAATGCAGAAGGTGCTTTTACTGTCCATTTACAATTACTCATTAAAAATCCTGCTGAATCTCAAAATTATAAATATTTGATGCACTTCAACATGATGAAACTAATAAAGGAACGATAATACAAATAATTTTAAAAAAAAATCTACTGTGAAATTGGGAAAAAAAAATCCAGATTATTATAAATCAAATCACCTGAAATCAAATCACCTGTTTTATATCAAATTATTTGAGAGAAATACTGGTTCTATCTTTGTAGTACCTTGTGATGGATTCTGTTATGATGTCCTCTATTTCCGTGAGCCTCAGCATTTTGGCGTAAGTGAGTGCCGTAAATCCTGAATTATTCTGAGCCGAGAAATTGGCTCCGTACTCCAGTAAGAACTTCACGATCTGCTTGTGACCTCGCTTCACAGCCTGTATATAGTGAATTAAGATTAATTGAAATATCTATTATCAAAAACCATTTTAATTAAAATAAATAGCTTTATAATTCTCTCAAAATAAATACATTTCATTCACTACAAATTTGGACCACTGTAAACCAAATTTTATTTTTGTGCAAGAAATATCTGCTAGTTTTGTGACAATCTTTAAAACCACTTAATTTACTTTTTATTTGTGGAGAATGTTTCCTTAGTAGCAAAATTTAACCATCACAGATTTAAAACTGACCAATCAGGACTGAAAAGTGACCCAAATAATTATTGGTCTACAGTATTTGTTGCATAAATTGGTTGACTTTAGAAAATTGATTCTTTATCAGATGAAATAATCCCTATAATGACTGATGTGTTTTAAAGGGAAGAAACATTTACCTTCATCAGAGCTGTTTCACCGGTGTCCTGTTGAACATTAATTTTAGCCCCCAGTTCTACTAGTAGAGCCACGGAACATATATGGGCCTAAAAGAAATAGAGAAAATTAGTCCCCAGTTCTACTAGTAGAGCCACGGTACATATATGGGCCTAAAAGAAATAAAGCAAATTATAACATGTTTACTACTTTACGCACACCATACGCACACCATATGAAATCATTTTTTTCTTATCAAAAGTTGTGACATAGTTAAGTTCTCATTTTGCAGAGAATATTAAACAAAAATCTTTTGGTTTTCTTCAAAGAAACTGGCAATTTTACTATTTTTAGTTCTTATGCAAACAGGATATGTTTTAAACTTACATGTTCACAAGCCAACATGAGAGACGTGGTGCCGTTTTTCTGTTGTGCGTTGATATCAGCTCCATTACTGACAAGTAACTCTGCTATATCATCAAAACCTACAAGACAATTTTTAAATACATAAATTTTATTCATATTTAGTAGAGAGAAAGTCTTATCAAGTATTCAAACAAAAACTTTAATTTTTTCACCTTTAGGTAGAATACTAAATGACAATACGCACCACTTTGAGCGGCGTACATCAGCAGCGTGATTCCGAGGTCATCCCGCGCCTCCACGTCATATTTCTTACTGCTATTGAGGGCGCTCCGCACGGCCTGGTAATCTCCCTCCGTTACAGCCTGCTGGAATTTCCCTGTCCAAATATAGAACAACTGTAAGCACATACATACCATATGTGAATGTAAGCTTCCCTCATGTAGGTATAGAATTTAGCACTCATGCTCTATGTGCATTCTGAGTGCTTGACAGTTTGTCTATTATCACTCACAGGGTTGTTGAGTGTTGACCCAAAGTCAGACAACAAACATACTGTACCCTCAGACTAAATTATTGCACTCAAACTTCAGCTTCAAGAACAATTTTGTCTTCAGGTTTAGCAAATCATATGTTGTCCTCATATTCACACAATTACTATAGTGGGCCCTATTAAATAGTACTCACCATCAGTTATGACTATAGCATCTACTTCACTGTCCTGCAAAATAGAAAAAAATAAACACCTTAGTATTGTGATTTCACAGCATGGATTTTTATTTTTGAATTCATAATTTTTGGAAAGTTATCTCAACAGGTGATACAATGTATCAACAATGACACAGAACATAAAATCCAACAAACAATAGGTGCACTGATCTGAACATGCTGAAAGAAACCCACTATCACACATGCATTATTTACAGGTAATTTAATTTAAGGAAAGCTGCTATCATATACATTTATAAAATCTAGACTCGGTCACTACTGGTATTTACTACATGTATGCAGTTCCTTGTTGTTCAAATTGTCATTTGAATATTTATGGAAATGTTTCCACAGAAATCATGTCTTCTCTGTCAAAAAAGTAAAAACCTCAATATGACATTACAATGATTACCATAAAGTTCAAAAGCACTATTCATCAAAATCAAGTCATGCACTCCTTAAAATCAAAGTACTGAAAGTACTGATGGGAGTTGATTATTAAATCAATTCGATGTATGATTGATTGATTTATATTGTTTAACGTCCCTCTCGAGAATTTTTGACTCATATGAAGATGCCATCACTTGCCGGTGGAGAACTGCAATTTTTTCACTTATACTCGGCACCCAATGACCAGAGAGAGAGAGGTCTTTTTTCGAGCCAGCACCTACTGCGACCAGGGACCTTCGTTTACACGGTCTCATCTAAAGGACCGGTCTCCAAGTCTTTCGGTGCATGGGATTCAAACCTGAATTCGATGTGTGTAACCTTGCCCGCTTTCCAAATTATACTTATATTAATGCTTCTTGATTGAGGCATGTGTTCAAGAAGCAAATGCTTAAGTGGATTTCGTGATCTTACAGAGTCAAAGCGGTATGGTTTGTTCTACTGTAAATCACTTTTTATTAGAAATTTATTTCCGCGTAACTAAGCAAGACAGCGTAATTTCTCTCTCGCACATATACAAGTGCTTTTGACAGTTTTAAAGATATAACCACAATTCGTAAAGAAATATTTTGTCATGCTAATAAATAGTTACATGTAATGACTATCTCGCGAAAATAAGATGTCTCGAAAATTAAGTGATCTACAGTAATTTGAAAATAGCTTGAACGATATGCGAAATCTTGTTAGATTGATTGTTTTCCTCACAGACTTCGTCCTTATCTTAGATGAAGGTATGGAACTTGTACTTTCAGTATCTAAGATAAAAAAGTTGTTTTAGGATGAAAATGACACTCAAGACAAATTTGAGAGAAAATGAATAACGCACTCAGTGGGGAAAATGCAATTATCTTAATTTAGGTATGGGGAAATACTAATATGGATAAATATTGACATAACTTGATAAAAATATCATCAAACGATTACGACATCACAATCAATTCATGAATAAGGAGGACAGCGTTTTTCGATATAATGAAATTTAATTGTAGTAAAATAACAAATACAATCTAAATTGGTGATGAGAAAATTAACGGAACTTTACTTTGAAGGTATTTCACAAATATAGATTTTGGTTCACAATATTCATCTTGTAAAATAGGAAAAGACTATTCAAGCCCATATCAACAATTTATCATCGCTAGTATTATGTCTAAGTGCAGAAATTACATTTCCTACAGCAAAATTAGTAACAAATTTATACACACCAGGTATTGAGTTTTAAAAAAAATCAATTGACTTTTTTTCACAGATTGAGCAGGAGTAAATTCTGAAAATAAAGTTTAATAGCTAGGTTGCTTTTTATAATTTTTTATCATATATACGAATATATATTTTTTGTAAATGGCTAAAACCCCAAAATTTCATGTACATACAATAAAATAAGTTCAATGATGTTCAAAAATCTGAATATAAGTATAGTTCATGTAGTTTGTGATGTAACAGATTGGTGTATGTATTTCATACTTAATAGAAATCGTTCGATTATGACATATTAATTATGCCTTTTTGCCTGGTATAATTCATTTTCAAAATGAACATTTTATATTTTTGAGACTGATTTCCGTGAAATCTAATTAAAATTGCAACGAGATATTTTTAAACCACAAAGCATAATTTACTAGTACGTGTGTATTTGGACTTTTTTCCCAAAATGTATATGCACTAGTATTACACAGATCTGTATTAGAGGGAAATTGGATACCCCAACATCCATCCACGTCCTTAAAATACTCAATGTGCCAAAAATTTGCAATAATCTATTTCCACTCTTTATCTTGCTTAGTCAAACCAGGGACCTATATACTTAGTATATAGGTCCCTGGTCAAACAGTCATCACGCAAATTGACTATCATTATACTTTATATATAACTGTACAAATTTCCAAAAACAAAAGAAATTAACAAGCTTCATAAATCATCCTGTGTATACTTTCATTAACTATCATTCCGGACACAAAAGTAAAAGGCGAGAAGTAATATTAATCCATGCAGTAGGTCACTTCTGCAGCAGTGGGGAGATCTTATCTAAATTAAGCTTTACACATATTAGAGATTCGCAAGCACACAATGCCCGCTGAGTTATCAATCAGCCTGAGTCAGGTGCACACATACACATGTATCGTAAACAAAACAGCTAGCCTAGACATGAAGTTTTGTTCTCTGTTTTCCAAATTGACTTTAAATTTTATAGCACATCTGATTACTAAGCCCATTGTTTTATTGTCTAAATATACTGTATCAATTTTTTTTTCTGTTTTTAACCACCAGAATACAACCATGTTTTCTCATCACATTGCAGACGCTTTGTTAGTAGGGAATTTCCTGTCTTAAAATTAGAAAACATGCACAATGTATGAATACATATCAGAATCGGTATGATTATTTAGGTGACAGATGCCTAAGAGGAAATTAAAATGACAGACTAAAGTTGAATACAAAGTGATTGTGGACTATATTGTCAAGAATTATAATATATAATATATAAGTATAATGGGGAACTATTTTCTTATTCGCAGTGCTCATTTTCCTTGGCAGCTGTTTGTCAGTTGCACTTCCTGTCTGGACCACTGACATAGAGTCGTTGATATAATCAACTCCCAAAAATTAAATGTCACAAACAAAATAACTTAGAACACTCTAACCTATGGGGTACCCTAATAACTGTTATTTTTTTATTTATCAGGAGTAATTCTGTTAATGTTGCATTCTCTTTTTTTGTGTCTTGTAATAATGAGATGGTTGCCATTATTTGGAATCTAACCTCCTCAGGCAATGACCAGACTCGGCAGGCCACAGTAAATATTGGCAGAACTGTCTAAGATAATAGTAGACCTAATGCCATACTCGGCAAAACAACAGTATTGATTTTATAACATGGCTTCCTCATCTCTCTGTCTAACTCAGGGAAGCCCACATCAGCATCACACCAGCAGTATGCTGATTTATGCCTGTACCACTGTGCTGCATGTTGCTGGGGAGTTCAATGACACTTGGTCAATAACCCTTAACATTTCATACTTATTGATTTTTTTGGTGTCTTAGCTAATTATCAACATTATGAAATATCTGAGAACACAAAAGACGTTCATTAACCTATATATAGAATCTATCAAATCCTCCAGGTCATCAAAGTCATTAACCTAATATAAAGAAGAACCTAACACAAAAGAGCTAAATAGCAGAAAACTACGGAAAGATGGAAAATAGAAAACTACAGAAAGATGGACAGCAGAAAACTACCGAAAGATGGACAATAGAAAACTACAGAAAGATGGACAGCAGAAAACTACAGAAAGATGGACAGCAGAAAACTTAATTTAACTCCAGCTTCATCTCATATCATATTTATGGTTCAGATTATCATGAATTTCAGACTGACAGAATTCTTTTGTAATTGCTTTACTTTCAAGGCATAAGAAATGTCAAGACACTAAAGGGCTTAATGAAATGGCCTTTTATAAAATATAAAAGATGTTTCCCATTCCTCCATAAAATTGTTACAAATAGGAAGGGTGAAGTGTTTAACTAGGTCTTATTCATATCTGGACCAGTAGCCTTTTGTTGCAAATATTTCCCTGGTGGTAATTTAAATACAGAGTTCTGACCATCCTTATAAACCACAGCTTAACCACAATACAATGTCAAACCACTACAGAGATTAAAAATGTATAATTTTAGAATATCTTCAAGTGTTTACACACAAAATGACAGAAAATGTGGTGGATTTTGTTATTTCAGTTGTGAGATACTAAGTAAAAAAATTTCAGTCGAGGAGACATTGAATAAATAAATATACGTGTCACAATTAGCATGTACAATAGGACCGCTCCCTTTTTAAAATTTACGACAGCATTAACAAACATGCTTATTTAATAATGTTTATAACTGAGTGTCTCTTGTTTACATTTGCTATCTGCACAAAACATTAAGGCCTGGATTCTCATTTATCATGTTAAAAACCCAGAAATATTATAATATATCCCCAAGATGAAATTCAAATTCTTACAGTACTTAGAGAGTAATTCATCAGACTTTTACGATATTTTTTTATGTCAGTTAATGTATGCATGTCAATGCTCCATGCCCTGTTGGAGCCTCACTGGTAGGTGATATATACCTGTATAAATCAGGTGTGTCGGTAATTGACCAGAGTAAGCAATACACAGGTAAAGGTGGTCAACAACCCTAACATTGTTATCATCATTAATCTCAGGTACAGACACACATCAATACACAGCACAACAGAACAGCACGACCCCCACTAATACATCAATGCATCGACCCCCACTAATACATCACTGTATCGACCCCCACTAATACATCAATGTATCGACCCCCACTAATACATCAATGTATCAACCCCCACTAATACATCACTGTATCGACAACCAATCAACACCCAATGTGTGGAACCATTAGGCTGAGAGATGCTGAGTTTCTTGGCAGAGATCCAAGGAGGGTGGACTATAAGGGGCCTGGCAGTGGTCCAATACTGGGTCACTGACCCAGTTACCCTGGTCACATGCTCCCTAATGATTACCCCGTGTTCTCAGTATATAACATTACCTACTGGTACTTAATGTGTCGGGGTACTTCCTAATGATTACCCAGTGTTCTCAGTATCTAACATTACCTACTGGTACTTAATGTGTCGGGGTACTTCCTAATAATTACTCAGTGTCCTCTATATAACATTACCTACTAAATGTGTCTGGGTACTCCCTAATTATTACTCTTCCTAGCACTGCCTACTCTAACTGTCTGGGAAGATTCACAAAATGTATGTCAATAGACGCATTCTTCTGATAATATGTTAACTATATTTATAGAGTGCAGTATAAATGGATTCCACTGTTATGGTTCAGAAATAAATCATTCCATTTATCCATCAATCATGTCCAAATGATAAACACGTGTCACATCTGCTCGTAAAGACCCCTAAAACAAAACAGCATCTCTCACTTTCAGCCACCAATGAAGTTAAATACGCTCAAGAAAAACATTTCAACTTTGCCTTTAAAATGCTCATTAGCATGTACTTAAACTTTTTTAACGATGGCTCGAACATTTTGTTTTTCTGTGGCATATGCTCCTTGAACAGCATGAATCTATTATCAGGAATCCAAAGATTTTCTTCTGTTTGTTTTTTGTCTCAAAGTGCCTGAAGGGTATGTGTCCTCCTTCCCGCACTTAAAAAATTAAAATTCTAGTATCATCAACTTTTGAGAGTTCATCTGTACAACAAATAAATGTATCAATCAAAATTACTGGAATTTTTGAATGACTTCTGTTAAACTTTTGAAATTTTTTTTAAAACAATGAGATATTAACTGAAATGTATTTTGTATTGATATCTATATATTTTCCTACAGTAAGTAAACAGACCACTGAATGTATTTTTTTGATAAAATTTATATTACAGCATTGATAAAAAAAACACAACCAAACAAACAGAAAAATCTGACACTGTTCCCTCAATCATCATAGATTGAATGTATGGACAATAGATTCTGATGGTATTGATCAAATTAGCTACTGTGACCTTATCATTCAATGACCTAGTTCTCCCCCTCCTCTTATAACCCCCTCAGTTCCATGCTGCCCATCATCAGAGAGAGAGAGAGTACTTCCTGCCAAATTTTTTTCGTCACTTTTTGCAAACATTGCCCGTCAATAATTTCTTACATCACTGGTATATCTTAATTTTCTCCTGAACCCAGAGAACAGTAGATCAGCTGTTAGCCTGAGATAAACGCGTCTCGAGTGAGCTCCCTGATCAATACAGAGCACGACACCACCTCCTACACACTTTCTGACATGCAATCTCACCCAGACAAACAAGCTTTTCACAAGAAAATTGTAAATAATATGTGAGTGATGAAGCAAAAATCCAACTTATGTCTGTCAAAGTACTGAAAGGTCAGTGAAAGTTTACTCATGCCTTTGACATTTTCCCCTTTTATATCTAACCTACATTTATCTTTCATTCAACAATTTACATGCAGGTTCATTCCCACTACTCCAAATCCAGTACGCTTGGTTCATTTCCATAGACAATATTCTTATCATGTTATCAGTATATGAATAAACATGACCGACAGTTCACGTGGCAACAGTGCTACTAAGTACTTACGGTTTCTTTATCTAGCTGATCTAAGTCAATGTCGTCCAACTCAATGTCAAAACTTAGATCTGCTCCTGAAAAATGCAAGGAAATTCATTATTGGAAATGGTCCCCCTTAATGACTTTATCAAGGCAATCATGTATAATGTCAAATGGTGTGAACATCCAAAGCCATACAATCAATGAAAATGAAACTATAAATTTCTATTTCACAGTGTAATCCCTCAGATTAAAAGGAAAGAAACAAACTTTTTTTACCACTACAAAGACAAGACAAATATATAACACTTTGTTGATAAGTAAAGTGGTCCATAAACCCACAGAAAGCCCAGGCTTCACCATAAATCAGTAACAATATTTATGTACCTCGTTCCTGAGTTTTTGTGCTTTCTGGCAACAGAGGAAGAAGAGATCCGCTCCACAAGTCATCCAGAGGCTGCGAACAGTCCATAGAATTAGCCGAGTCCTTTCTCCGAGTCGACTTATTACGGTCGGACTCCACACTACTGACACTGCTGGTCGAGCTCGCGAGTCCACTGTCTCGGGATGTCTGACCGGAATCTCGCCTGACTTTGGACATTTTACACTGTGAAATTGAATCACTCTCGGACCCGCCATGTTTTCGCTTGACTCCGGCGGAAGTTAAGTCCTGACTTTCTTTCTCAGATTTCACGTCCGGAGTGCTGGTAGCCTGCGGAGCTTTACTTGGTAAGTCACCCGAGGACAACTTTCTAGGAGGAGTGCTCCCCCCTGATAAGTACGATTTGATAGGACTTGGGGGTTTCTCTGACGAGTCAGTCTTTATGCTGTCTACCTTAGATTCCGATTTATCTACACTATTATCAAACTGATCTAATCCCGGCTTCACTTTCACTTCTGTTTTGTTTTTTTTCACTCTAATTTTTTTGTCACTGTCTGATTTCTGTTTTTCCTTCTTTACTTTTTTCACAATATTTCTTCTCTCTTTTCCATCTTCATCTGCATTAAAAAAAATTAATGAATAAGAATCAGAAGGTGTAATCTATATAAGAAGCAATTTAACGTACACATGTATTTGCAAATTTGATGATTTGCTTGAAAAATCTTCATTCAGTTTCAGAAAGCTAGGTAAACATTTAAACATGTCCCGATCCATGAATAAATTTACATAATATATATGTTTTTGTATGTTAAAGCAGAGAGGGTTCATATGAGGTCAGTGGTAAGGCGATGAAGTAAACACTCACTTTCTGAATTACTGTCGCTCCTATCCTCACTGCTCTTTAATTTCTGTCAAAATTAAAAAACCAGAATTAATTTAAAATCGGATAAAACATCTGCATGCAGAATATTATCAAATACAAATCCATTATTTTTTAAACAGATTTTACACTCACTTTAATTTTGAGTACTGGCATCCTGACCGAGGATTCACTGGAGGAGTCGGAATTCTCCTGTTTTAACTTCTCCTCTGACGTACTTAATGTGTCACTCTTGACAATCTCATAGTCACTATTGACCACCTCATCTTCACTCGAGGTCACGAACTCTCGCGACAAAATAGGCAAGCTGTTCTGTTTCTTATCCCTTTCCTTTGTTTTGAGCTCCTTTTTGGCGGCTAGCTTCTTCTTCTTTTTCTGGGGCTTACCATCCTCTGACCTAATATTTTGATGTTTGTCCTTGAGACAGGTTGGCCTTGAGGCACGACCTCCCCCTTTGACCTTGGAGTACATGTCTGTGTAGAACAGGTTGACACGCCCTTCCTCAAGGTCTTTCCAGAACGTGTTTTTGAATGTGGACACTGGCTTGATGACATCAGTGCTCTCCCTTGAGGAATCCTCGTCCTCGGTGGAGAGTTTTCTCCCTTCCATCTGAGCCTGTAAACATTAATAAACCCATTCATTATTGTCTGTGCTTTAAACTCAAAAGTTTAAATGTACTCTCAATCACCTCATTATTCAGTTCTATTTAGCCTATCTTAACACTTCCTATATATAATACATTAGAGTGCCTGTTTTTATCAGCTGTCTGGGGTAACCTGCAGCATGCTGTGACCCAGTCTCTACTTAAATTACAGCACCACACATCCTCTCTCAACAGTCTGGCACTCCAGTAATAACTCAGTGTCATAAAATCCACTCTCTCATTCTTCTCCCTCTCTGTTCTTTCCCTCCCTCTCACCCTCTCTCTTTTTCTATTCCCTTTTCTCTCTCTTTCTTCCTTTCTCTCTTTTCTCTCTCTTTTTCTTTCTCTCCTCAAACCTCTCTCCCTCTTGCTCTGCTCTCTCTAACCCTTTCTCTCACCATCTTTTTCTCTCTATTTTCTTTGTCTCTCTCACCATTTTTTCTCTTTCTTTCTTTCTCTCTCTCACCATTTTTTCTCTCTTTCTTTTTCTCTCTCTTACCATCTTTTTCTTCCTCTCCTCTGCCCTCTTCTTTCTATCCTCCTCCTTCTTGGCCTGGTAGTCCTCCACTAGATCTAGACAGGACTGCAGGTTGTCGACCGGTTCCCAGGTGTCGTCTGCTGGGCCGTAGTTCTTCCACCTCACCTTGTATAGAGTCTTACCCTACAACAGAAGTAAAATGCAGCAATTAATCCCCTGAATTCAACGCAAAAATTAATTTTATCTAGGGCTTCAATATCATATATTACTAGATGTAATTGAGAATCAATATAATTTGAGACAATACACGCGTTAAGTTCTCATTGATCACAGATGTTACACTCAAAGAAATATAATATTCATTGAAATATAATGTGTACAATTTATTTCAGTATTTTCTTTGTTGGCTTTATTCTTATAGGCTCTGATATATGACATGTTTTTTTCCCCTGGTCCCAGATGCCATTATGGAAGCTATAATTATGCACATGACCCCGGGGGTATGCATTACATGCAGTATGACCTTGTCTTAGCAGCTTATCAGACAAGTGAAGGAAAACAACAAACACCGACTTCCATTGAGGGATACAGCGGTCTATAGAGTTCATAAGAAGGAAGTCTTAGTGGCACACTGAGTTAGTGACTTCTTCCTCTCAATCAATACCCCCATAGCTTTATACTGTAACACAACAGCTCTATAGCCACTATGAGGGTCTATGCCACATGGCACATATCACACATGTGTGAAGTGTTAACTGTAGGTATTAGGTAGTGTCATGATAATTCTCACATTTATGTCTTTCACAGAATTCAGTCTGTATGCTGATAGATGAGATATCTAAACATTCTTTGCTTTGTTTTCTCCATTTATATTTGGTCTCTGTTGTATACAAATAATACGATCTCAAATTTACATCATTGTCTTTGAGATGAAAAAAAAATGCCACAAGCAAAATGCTTATCATACATGGCAAAAAATTCAATCACACTACAGCTAAAAGATGTTTGCATAAAACACAAATAAACATCCTCCTGGAAGAAAATCAATAAGTTAGGGACAACAGCTTCCCCTCTCATGTCTCTTTTTACATTACCAGAAAGATATTACTTTGGATAAATCAGCACAGTGAATTCCTAGATCCTGTGACCTTATGGCATTCTGCCAGAAAAGATCACTGACCTATATACATATATATGTCTCAAAAACATGACCTCGTTCCATTTCACATGATAAAATCCTAATTCTTGAAGCGTAATAGATGCAGTAAATTTAACATGTTTAACAGAATACATTATGGAGGGGAATCCATTAAGTTGATTAAGGTCAATGATCTAATGTACAGTACCCGCAGTGCTGACAATTTGTACAGTACCTGCAGTGCTAACAATGTACAGTACCTGCAGTGCTGGCTTATAACTGTCGTCACATGAGGGCAGGAATAATATGCAATCAATTCCACATGTAGAATGTGTGTGTGTCAACGAGTATGATTGTGTACTTTACATATGACAAATGAATATCTCATGAATATTTATACGTACTTCGATTAACACTTGAAGCACATGAATCTGAAAAGTTGAACTGAATACCATCTGTGAATTAATCATAATTTTAGTAACGGTCTACAACAAAGAACACGGAAACAATAGGGGCAAGTAATGAAGTCAAACAGGATGTTTATAACCTTGTTACAGTTAAACCCTTCACTTTCTCCTAAACACAAGTTTTATAAATTTTAATTACGACTACACTCAATAACAAGAGGCCCATGGGCCTTATAGGTCACCTGAGCATTATGCAACAACTTTCCAGTGATTGAATTTGATTCATGTTTTAAGCCAGATGCTATGGCATTCACAATTTTGAAAGAGGCACCATTGATCATCATAACAATACACTTAGCAGTTGCTTAGTTTGTTTACTTAATACCCATA
>PRKT01000512.1:147684-184956 GCA_003671525.1 Saccostrea glomerata | reverse complement strand
AAATAATGCATTTTCACTACCTACTTATTTAGCCCCGCCCTAGCACTAGAACCCCTGACCCCAGGGTCATGAATTTCACAATTTTGGTAGAGGACTCATTGCTGATTACAATCATGCAAACAGTTTGACTGCTTGATGTCCAGGAGTAAAGAAGAAGATTTTTAAAGATTGCATTAATTTTAGTGGTTTTGGCCCCAACCCTCAGGCCCCAGGGGGGCAGGGATCATGAAATTCACAATTTTTGTTCCCCTTCACCCATAAATGCTTTAGGCCAAATTTGGTTGAAATTGGTTCAGTGGTTGCAGAGAAGAAGCTGAAAATGTTCAAATGTTAACGCACAACGCACGACGCACAACGCACAACGCACGACGCACGACGACGGACGAAAACAGATAGCAATAGGTCACCTGAGTTTACTCAGGTGACCTAATAAAACGTAATATCCTGCTTCATGAATGTACGAAAGTTTCTCTCATAAAAGTTAAAACTGACCATTACTGTACATGTTACCCTGAGTCATAATGTAATCAAAGAGCTGTCCACATTTTTGTGGTTAGACTCCCCGACTCCAGGGGTGTGGGTTTAAAATTACGATCTGAGCTGTGTATATAGAAGTGTGTTCAGATATACATGCATATGCCGTACTCTTAATCTTGTTTATTTCCTTATATCGTTACTAGACATGCACGCGCCGGGACGTGCCCGCTTTGACGGGGGCTATCGCTCCAAATCAGGAACGCCTACGTTAGGTCCTTCAGGGGCAAGGTTTCCGGGTTTATAAGTCTTCCTTTGTTTCTTCTATGAAAGTTATCAAAACCATAAAAGACTACGATATTACACCATTTGTTTATACTCTTTTCCCTGATTTAGCCGGTCTAGATGTATAAATATTTTACACATTGCCGGGGGCACCTGTTTCTTTGTATATAGAGCTCTCTAGTGCATTTTCACAGCAGGGAATTCGCGCATGCACTTACCCGATTTTTGGACATCCCTACAATCCTTTCCACTTCAAACAACTCATCTTCCGACTTTCCAGAACTAGTTGCTTCACTGGATTCTGAAATGGAGGGCGATGCGATCGCCATATCGGCCGAGGCTCCTTCGCCGTGAGATGTACTGCCTTCCATCTCCGCCATGTTCCATTCACACAGTGAGTTGACAGGAAGCTAGGCGAGTGCACATGAGCAGGGGTGTACAGGTTGATATCTATACATTAGTGTTTCAATTAGAGATAAGATTAAAGCAAACTCATTACATGGAAGTAATATATATCATAATTAAATCAGAGTCTAAATGAGGCCATTTTAGACTGAAAGTTTGACGTGAATTCTCTTAAGTAAAGTCACACACCCCTTTCGCTAAATAATGATTTCGTCCGACCTCCCACTATTTTGCATATGAAAAGAAACACATGTAAATTACAACCAAATGTGTTTTATTATTGAATTTTTATTGCATTATTATTATGAGTAACCTATTTTCATGGGATAAAATATGTTCAATCTTCTCATAAATACACGAACGATCATTACAGAAACTTTGTATGTGTGTTGTGTATGTACGTGTATGTACACAGATGCAATGAACTGGAACAGCCATCGTGCCGCCAAAATACACGTCCCATTTACTAAATGTTTACGATGCTGTTCGCATTCTTTTTCATAGTGCTCCGTTATCGAGTAAAAAGCAGACATAACGATTTTTTTTTCAGAGTAACGAGATAAAAAATATTCAAATTTGTATATTACTAGCTAGACCAATTAAGTGCTAGCTGATCATGAATTAGATTCATGAATTAGGTTAGCTAGGTGTATTCATAAATTTGTTTTAATTTAATATCTTACGTATATCATCGCATTCTCAAAAGTGCCTTGGAATGAGAATAAAATAAATCATAATTATATTTAACACATTGGATGGTCTCAGTACATGTATATATATAATCATGATAAATCTTAATTGTTCCTGTGTATATGTGGGACATGGAAGGCGTGCCCCGTATATACACGTTTTATTTCACAGCAGGATATGTCGTTAACTTTAATGCATATAGTTAATTAAACAATTAATTAAACCATGTTATACATACTGTTTGTCATTGTCAAAAAATACCAAGACAGTATATAATTCAACACATGCACATGCCTGTTAATCATAATTAAATACATATACATCATATGTACATTGGTGCTAAACGTTTCAATTAAAGGCAATCATAATTATTTTTCGAAAACCAGCATAAAATATATTGCTTTCATTATTTCATTACTGACAGTTGTTACATGTAAAAAGAAATCATTTGATCAAGTTTCTACATATATTTTTGGACAAAGCTGAGCAAAACAAATGAAAATAAATCTATGTAATTATTTTCTTTTTAAATATATTTGGTATCATCTTTCAATATGAAATATAAAGCAGCATATAATATAGGAGAAAATTTAGAGGCAATACAACAATATACATATATATTAGATGTATTTGAGAACTGGTTTATATTAGATGGGCGATGCTTAAAAATTCAAAGGAACTTTTAGAAATTTTAAATCACAACATTTTTCGAAAACAATGCACTAACATCAATTAAAACTTACAACTTTTCAACACCGTATATCTATCAGGCATTCCCCACGATGAATTAAATTTCAGCTTTTCGACATTGTTAATATGCAAGATTGACAGGTTATTAAAAACGGAACCCTAAATTATATTGACTTTCCTTGTCATTTAATTGTCATTTGCAACATCATTTTGTTAAAACATTATAATACTCACAGGTACTCCGAAGTTGAAGAGGATACTCGAATTTCTAATTGGCAAGATGTACTTTTTGGAGATCACATCTTCCAACAATCCATCGGAATTCCCATGGGTACCAATTGCGCCCTGATATGAGCAGGCTTATTTTTGTATTTATCTGATGCAGAATTTATTCAAAACTCGATGCAAGGAGAAGAAAACACATGTCGGCCTTCACCTCGAAATGTATAAACATACCGTCTGTTTCATGAATATTTGGATGTTTTACTAGAAAAGGACGTTGTAAGAGTAACCTAGCAAATACCCTTTATTATAAACGTGATGACTATAACTTTTCTATCGTGAACTTAATTCGCTCGCATTTAATTCAAATTGACTAGATCAGAGACATATATGATATAAGAGAATGTGTCTTTGACCATTGATATGCAAAAGCATATTTGCCTGTAAGTAGACTTATTTACCTAACAATTAAAATAAGCTTTTGAAAAACAAGTTGATGAAACAAGAACTAGCTGGTTGAGCACCCGTTGATCATTGTTTAAAAATCAGTGCTATATACTGTTTGTGACAATATATTAAATTATACGTCACTAAAGATACCACTACTATATTCAGGCGGAAGGCCTACGGATTTTCTATTATTTAATTTTGCTTTGGTTTATTCAGTTTTGCTTCTTTGATCAATTTCTTAAATGATGGCGAGATGACACTTCGACGATCGAGTGTATTATTTAGGGGAGGGGGTGTTTGTTTGTTTTAAACCATATACATATTTTGTTAATAGCTTTCTATTATTTTGATAGTTGTTGCCACCTTTTAAAGACAAATAACATAAGGATGAGTGGCTCATATATATAATTCTATGATAATACCTTGCTCCAAGTTCAAAAACATAAACATGTACTTGCTAGTACAAGGGAGATAACTTCTACAAGATTTATGAATGGTAGTCATGACTTCCCACCATAATTATACTTCAATTCACAAGCATATTTATTGTGACAAGACTTCCTTGGGAAAAAATATCTTTTACCATTTGACCTTTACGTTGGAGTTTGACCCACATTTAAAAAGCTCCAACCTTGACCATTTTATTCTTGAATATACAGTTCCAAGGCTTTCATATTTTATAGACGTTTTTCTTGTGTCCCGACCTTCTTTTTGAAACCAACAATTTTGGCCCTTTTAATCCTGACCTTGGCGTTTGACCTACTTTTGTGAATTTAAAACTTCGCAAGAACTTTTGAACACTTAATTAGTAGCAGGATTTTCAAATTACACAGGTGAACATTTGTGACAAAACCTTATTTTGAATACCAACAATTTTGACATTGACCTTGCAGTTTGACTTCTTTAAAAAAAATAAATTTGGCTATAACCTTTGAACAGTAAGTATTAAGTCTTTCATATTTTATACATGTGTTCATGATAAAAGTTCCTTTGGCAGGACCTTTCCTTGTCTAAAATATTTTGACCCTTGATACAAACAATTTTGACCCTTTGACCCCTGGAGTTTAACCTACTTTTGAGAAACTTTATCCCAGACCATAACTTTTTAACAGCTGGTGCTAGGGCTTATTTCATAAGTGTATTTCTTGTGATCAGACTTTTCCTTAGGTACTTTTTATTTGAACCCTTTGACCTTGACCTTTTAGTTTGACCCAAATTTAAAAAAGTTAACCTTGGCCATAACTTTTAGTGCTTGTGCTGTCATGTTTCAAATGTGTATTTATTGAAACAAGTTCTATCTTTGGGAACTACATCTTTGATCTCTTTTCCTTGGAGTTGGACTTGTATTTGAAAAACCTTACATGAGATTGTGTAACTACCAAGAACTACCATAAAGGGGCATCAATATTTCACAAGCATATCTTGATATGACTGTAACACAGTCTGATTACACTTTGGCAGTCTTTTTATTGGTCAATTTTGACAATTCTGATATACATGTATATGTGTTTTTGGACATTAGTTCTCTTCCTTAATAGCTATGACATTCTTTGAGGAAAAAAATAACACAAAGCTAAGAATATTATATTCATATTGAATTAATTACAGGACATCTTTCATAAAAATGATATGAAATCCAAGCACTCATTAATACACAGAAAACAATAGAAACCTGGACATAAAATTATCCCTCATCACCTGGAAAATCCATGCATAGCAAGAAACGGAACCAGAGAGATAAAGCACTTAATGATATGGTGTAAATTAACATGCACACAGTCTGATTTATAAAGATGCATTAAGATTTACGTGGAAAAGTAAACAGTGATTCATAAGAGAGTGGCAGTTTTAATCTTCTCAGCCTTACAGTAGATGATTTCTAATTAATTATATGGACAGTAACCTGTGAACTACTATGTACATGAGTACATGTACATCAGTTGACTTTGTCTGGTCTTACAAACAAATCTGTCTGTTTAATCTAATGACTACTCTATCAAACTGTACTACACTTCATACCCTCTGCTTCCTCTCTCTGAAGGGTTATCTCCCCTTCCTGACACTCTGTGACCATTGCTATTTCGGAGAGTTTGCCCGCAGGGGGTGAGTAAAAGACGAGATCACCCCTGGGTATCCAGAGATGCTCTGTGGCCGAACTGTATGCAAATACAGACCCTTATTCTGGACAATATATTTTGTTTTAGTTAATTGGTTCAAACCTTTACAAACATATAGTCGTCCATACTTGTCTCATATATTCTGACAGTATTTTCTTCAGACATTTTATCCATCAACAATATTCCAGTTAGAATTAAGGAATAAACAACTTAAATTACAAGGTTCTGAAACGCTTCCCGATTACCCCTGTACTATCGTTTTAAATCAGTTTTTCAATTTGTTGCACAAGTCCGTGGATTTGATAGAACACGGCCTCGTTTCTGAGCTCCCTCAGTACTTGACGGTTTCTTGGCAGGGCGTCCAGTTTGATTCCCCCATCTCGGAGGTAATTCAGGATATAGCGGAAGTGAGTTCCATCCCTGTCTATAAATATAGTGCCGTCATCTTCCACGCGTACCTCATGGCGACCGCTAAACATGGCTGCGAGCATGGACTCAGAATCCCTGGTAAGGGTTAACCTGGATGTGGTAAAGATCACACCCCCAATATCTAGCTTGATCCTCCCCTGAAAAAGCAAGATATTATTTATTAATTAATCTTTATTCTATATTTTTTTGCTCTTCTTACATTATATTTATTAAGCATATTCACACTATTTATATTCAAGATTTTGAATATTTTTCATAAATTTTTACAGCAATAAACTGATGTTATTATTTTGTACCCTTTGTATGTGAACAAGTAATAATTTAATACCTCAATGAAAATCTGCTCTTTCAAAACAGATCTGATTATTGTTGTCCAACATGTAAATTCCCATGCACAACAATATGAGTAAAGTTGGTTTGGAATATGTACATAATTTATAAAGAAAAAACATACTGAGGCCATTCTTACTAAACTACTATAATTAATCAAGGAGTGACGAAGCACCTTACTTTGAACCATCACTTAATTAGCAAAAGGACGAAGTATACTCTACCAGATTTTACACAAGGTTTACCTTCCCAAATGGACAAATTTTATCTTCGTTTTAACCGGAGTAAACAGGTGAATCTAAATCACCTAATGGCTTGAGGAGAAAACTCTTGTAGATATATTATGCTGTTTTTTCTCGGCTTTTTTACGGCATGTACACCTATATATCAGTACAAAAGAAACTAGCATACAACATATTTATACGACCACTGCATCAAGGTGTATCAAATACAAACCACAGTAAAATCATTAATTGCTTTCATGTACTGTATACAGGGTTATCTTCGCCCCATGTTATTTTCGCCCTTTTCCACTTGCGAACAATTTTGCCCCATTTTAAAGAACTACGAACTCTAACTCTTGATTCCCGCCTACAATTTGCACCCATTAAATTCAATTTAAATGGCAATTTGGCCATATAAATCTTTGTTTAATACAAAGAACAGTTTTATGGTAATTGATTATTTATTTTATTTCCTGTGCTAGATAGTAAATTATCATTAATTCCAGCTGTTGAAGAAAGGGGGGTAGGCGATATTTTCTGGTGAAATCGAGTTATCAAGAATCACCATATTTTGAAATAGTCTTAGATATCATAAAATGTATCTCATATCTTTTCTTATGTTTTACGCAAATAAATAAAACATATATAAATAAATAAAATACAATTATTTAATTGTAAATAGCCTAAAAATTGGTGAAAAATCAGCATTTTTTTTCGTTTTTTGTCAATAAACATATGTTCCCCCCTGTGAAACACAAAAAGCTTTGGCATAAATTTGTTAAATGACAGTCCATATTACCTGTAAAAAGGAATTTTTGTTTCACGGGGGGGAAAGATGTTTTAAAAATATTTTCCGTTGATTTCTATAGTGAAAAACATAAGTTTAACCAAAATTATAGAGTTATCTCTCTTTGGTATTCCAAATAAGTAACGTTTTATGAAATTTCATATAAAAATCTATAAAAATTTCGAAAATCATTCGAATATGTAATCTTTTGAGAATTGACTTGGAGGTAGGCAGGAGAACAATACTATCGTTCGTGGTTCTTTGCCCAGTCATAGTTCTGTTTAAGAAATTTTGCTGTGTAATTTCGATTCGCCCCGTTTTAAATTCGCCCACTCAAGGAGAGGGCGAAAGAGGCGAAATTAAAACGGGGGCGAAAACTCCCTGTAAACAGTAATTCTAATTTTGCACCTTTATTCTTAGCTTTCGATATATTTGCAGAATTTTGCAGAACGAAATGTTGAAAATGTGGACCATTTTATAAATGCAACAGTGATGCAAAATGCTTTACAGTGGCAGAGCCAAATATTTAATACGCAGATGAATGGGTAAACTTATTCAAATGTGAGGAAAATAAACAGAATAGAAACCTGTATAAGTCATTAACTTAATGACCTGGACTGTCACTCGATCTGTGGGTAACAAAATGGTTTATGTCTCGGAAAAGATAAGTAAACCTTATCCTACGTACATTATTCACCCGATTTTACACTTCATCAGGCCTGCAAAGAAATTGTTAGGAGAAAAACACACATGTCACATTGTACAATTCAAGTTACATCTGTTTTTTTATGAGATGGGGTATTCACAAGGAAAAATGTATACATGGAATGGCAAACATTTTACAGAGAATGTGACAGGCAAGGGAGGTAACTCCTAACTCCTGCTAAAGGGAAATAAATTAGGATTCAGGTTTTTTTTTTAACTTACACAAAATTACTGTAAATCTAGAGCAATGTATTCTCTGTTGTGGACTTTTTAGAAGTATACCCGTGTGAATCCCCATTTCTTAAAAGTTCAATCCAACTCATAGAAGTCCAGAAAATGCTGGGTATGTACATGTGTAACTATATATACTGTCTGATGTGCACCCAGGCTGCTCTTGTATATTCTATAGGAGGTGGATTGCTTTAAGACTCTCATCATTCAACTCATTATTTGCAATTACAGGATCATACTTATTAATCAAAATGATTCATTAATAGGAAGTTTTATCTCTGTGTTTTTTTTTCAATATTTGTTGTACTTACCTCCACTGAACTTTTGCGTTATTTTTTGCATATTTTGATGCACTGATAAAATTTATATCAGTCCTCAATTTAAGATTTAGGGAACTGTAAGAATGTGTTTATCACGTCAAGGTTTGATAATTTAATCCAGCTCTGTATAATAGTTATATAGATCCCTTTTTACTATTGAATCATGTTTAGATGAGGTACCACACTTGATATTATCAATGTAATTTACCGTTAGACTTGTGTGGACTTAACAAGGTCCACAACTCTTGTATTCAGGGTACATTAGAACCAATTTTTTCCTTCTCATTAATTAATACTCTCATGTACAAAACATCGGCACTAAATTCCAGGGCACTTAGATCCAGGAGGCAGAATCAAGGGGGAGATAACTAGATTTTGGTCACCAGTCTAGCTGTTTCCATTTCCTCTATGAAGATCCCTGAGTCTTGATCAGGGTATTCTTTCATCAGTAACCTGTACATGTATACCTTTTGGACTTCGTGAAGTTTCTCCATTCGGGAGATTTCATCCCGTAGCTGTTGCCATTGACGACATATCTCCTCCTTCTCCCTCTGTATCTCACTGTCTAACTTCTCCTGGTCTTTGTGAAACCGGCTCTCCTTCTCACGTAACGCCTTCTCCTTGTTCTCCAGTTCTCTTGTCCGGGTCTGGAGCTCGGTTTGGAGGTTCTGGAGATGTGACTTTTCCTCCTGGACGTCTTTATGGAGGGTCCCTATGGTGTCAATGCGAGATGAAACATAATTCTCCAAGGTTTCTGTCACACTCTCGTATTTGTTTCTCAGACAGTCCTTTAACTCATTCAAAAGCTTCTCTGTAAATACGGAGAAAAAAGATTAATTGAAAAAAGTCTCTCACCTCAGGGGCTTGAAAAGAAAAAAATTCATGCAGAGGAAAAAATGTAGAGGTGAAGTGATGTTTTTTTTTTCAAATTAAAAATTTCAAATACATTCTCCTTTAATGGTTTTTCATCAGTTATTAATAACATAATTATGTATGTAATGTGAAGCTAAATCAGAGAAATCTTATACAGTAACATAAATATTATTCAAATATGGCTACAGTAAAACTTGGTCATAAGAAGTCTTGGGGAAAGATTTTTATATGCCTTTGGTTCAGGTGAGCTAAAAAGTGATATGATAAGAAAATGGGGAAAAGATATAAATTCCATCCTCAAAATTTATATTTCCTTACATCCAAGTTCAATAATTATATACAAAACTTAGTTCTACTGTATGCATAAATTTAATGAAAATTACTTTTTAAACAAATTTGAATAGATAATGTGTGCCCCTCTAGAGCTATATTTTACCGAGGCGCTCATCCATGTCTGTCAGTTCCACGCTGAAGTCGGGCTCCGATTTCTCCTCCTCGGTTGTCTCCCCTTCCTCCTGGCCGCCGTCACACAGATGGATTCCACGCTCCTCGGAGTTCTGTAGGCGGTCGTGACAGATACAGCAGATCTTCTCCTCCTCAGCATCTGATCTATTATTATCTTGGGGATTCCCCTGGACGGGCTGGAGATTCCGATTGTTACAGCGGTGCCTCTGATGGTCATATGGCACCGCATTGTTCTGATAGTTGTAGGCTGGTGGTCCCCACATGGGTGGCCTGAACTGAATTTGGTTCCCGTAGGGTGGTGCCATGAAAGGCATGTTTGGGGGCAGGGCTGGTCCCTGGGGGTGGTGGGGAATTCTATCATCTATGAACGGCATTCTCTGATTAGGAAAATAGTCCGGATAAAAGAACGGTGGTCCCTGGCTTGGCATGGTGAAACCTGACTTAGAAACAATAAACAATTAAAAATTATTAAAATAGCTAGTTGATAAATGTCATAAAAAAATTAAACTTTATACTTTAATGAGTACAGATTATCTGGTATTCTTTAAATCAAATAGTCCTTTCGATAATCCCTCTCAAATTATAACAAAAGTTCCATGGGCTGCAATGCTCGCCTGAGTCACCTGGCCTTCTGTTTTTAATACAGTGGCCCATACTAGCCCTAAGAACCATGATCAACAAATTTGAATCTTTACTATATATATACCTGATACATTGTGCATAGTGTACTTGTAATTAAATATCTTTATCACTATCATAACCAAAATGTTCCTGAAAATCATATTTTTTCTTAATACATATTTAGATATCATAAACAACTCTTTTATGTGCTATTGTTCTCTTCAAATCTTATTGAGGGGGAGGGGTGGGGGTATTTGAACAATTTTGAATCTATAGACACCCAGTGTCTATACTCCTAGTGTCCTTTGAAATTGAGAAGAATTAATTTTCTGATCAATTGTAAAAACTGTAGCAGAGAAGTCAAAGTTAAAAGACAGATGACAGACAAACTCTGACTGAGAAAGTTTAGTTAATTGAGTCATTGGCCCAGGTGAGACTTCTTCTAAATACTTTAAATTTTCTGTAAATTTATAAAAAAATATTTAATTATTGATCCATTAAACAAAACCGGACAATATTAGCAAAGAAGGAAACTAACATCCTTTCTAAGATACAACACAACACGATTTGTTTACAAAGTCAGCTGATTAAATCTATTTATAACCGAAGTCAATCAACTGTATCAAAATATACTGAATGTTATTTTGACATTTGTATGCAGTTTATAACTGAATGGGACTTACAAAATGCGTTCAAACTTTATACCACGGTTCCCATGGACTTATTTACATCAGTGTTGTTGTTGATTTCCCTCTCGAGTGAGCGAATCTTACGTGTTTGCCAATTTCTGCCAAATACAGCTGGGCTGCCAGTGTCAATACACAACAAACATTTCCGAATGACGTAGTCTTCGGCAAAGTCCGGTATATTCCGTGGATGTGCCCACCAGGTGGAGTTTTAACCGGAAGTGGTGTTGTTTTTGGGTAAACGAAAATAGGGGGAAACACTTGTTGCTTTAGATTACAGTATTTATTTTTGTGTCCTCAAAATGGATAAATTAAAGAAAGCACTGAGTGGAGATGATGAAGATGAAGAATCTGGGATTGTTACACAGGTCAAGATAAATTTAATCTTGTAGAAATTATCTGTAAATTAATCAGCACCACATGAATGACAGTCATGTGCACGTTGATGATTTGGCAATTTCCCGGAGACTTCATATTGATGTTGTTAAATTGAGATTTAGGACAGATTCTTTTGTAATATATAAAAATGTGTTCGAGTTTTTTGCATGTAATGAACAGAAAACATTGGCATCTTTCAGAATAATTCACATGCTGACACTATATATAAGCTGATAAAAAACAAATTGAATACGCATTAGTAAAGACATGGAGAATAAAATAAAAGATATTTTTCATCATAGAGGGAGAGTAGGATTTTCATCAAAGGATTTATTTGCAATCTATTGATAAATTAATAACACTGTACAGACATTTTCTAATGTTGTCCAAAATATGTGTCAACATTTTACTGTTTTTTTTTTTTTTTACGATATTGATATCTATGAGCAAGGGAAATGTCAGAACTGGCGAAAACTTGGAACTATTCATCTCCAATTAGAGGCTTCATTCTCAGGTTCATTTTTAGAACTTTCAAGCTTTAAATGTCATTTCACAATTTATCATAGTAATATACTTTTAGTGTTCACCAACATTTTTTTTTTCTCATTATAAAATATACAAGTCGATCAAAACATTTTATCGGAGAGTTGAGATTTTTTCATTTTGTGCTTTTTAAAATCTTGCAACTTGCAAGTCCTGTATCGAAATGTGGATTAATGATTTCCTTTCATTGGTATTGGTGAGTATATTAAGAAGCAATGTACTATAAAAATTGATTGTGATTTGGACATTTAATTCTGTTCACAAGTAAAATCTATTCCAGTTGGAGATGGTGAAATTTCTAGTTTTCAGAATCATGGTGATTGGTCTGGACAGTAAGACGATAAATTCTGGGTTGCTCAGTATTACAACTATAGGTATGTTGATGAAATCCATCATCTTCGCTAGCAAAGGGTTTTTGGTCCATTCGCTCCCCATATGGACCAAAAACCCTTGGCTCGCAAAGATGGAAATCAACAGACACAGGTGACAGTTCTGACAGTTTCCTGGCACCTAAAATATCAAAATCGTGAAAAAAACCCTGGAAAACATCTGATATTTTGGACTAATTTGATGTTGAGTTTCAGAGATTGAGATTCTTTGTTTCACTTATAAGATTTTCATTTTGATGACAGAGTTATGAGATGACCGCTGAAAACAACTTGCTGATGAAGGTTGAACTATTTTTCGCAGTATAGTAAAGCGTTCCACATCCTGTAGATCCTATATTTGCCCTACAATCTACTTCCTCCAGTATGAGTGCCATCTTAATCTTTATTTTTATTCAGAAAGAAAAAAAACCTAAAATATGTTTTGGTTTTTATAAAATTTCTAAATTACATGCATTGTAAATTTCGGTTCAAATATTTTAAAATCAACATTGACAATCAATTTAGAAAATTTATACTTTATCATGTTTGTAGGTTCATGTACATTTGTTGTATTTCATTTTCTTATCAGCTAGTGTATTAAATTTCTAAAAAGTTGCCTCTATCCCCCTATGTTTTTGTTGGTTCATTTGTTGAAATACTCAGACTGGAACACATCAGGGCAAAAATGGTATTACAGGAATGAACAATACACGTTTACACATAGTCTAATATACACATGGCCTATATTCATAATATGTATAAGTCAGTAGTGAGTTGTCATTTCAATAGAATTGAAAGTATTTAAAGGCAAAGAATATCTCTTTTTTTATTCTAGCCTGTATTTATTTCCACTTTTTTTAATCTGTGATATTTACCTGTTATAACAATGTGACAAGGCAAACAATTTAACATAGTCAGAAGGGAGATAACTGCAGTGTGTAAACTTTATGGATTTCCAAAGCTTAAGAGTCATACCCTCTTTCAGTGCCGAGTCATTCTAGATTGCATCAAATAGTGAATGTTCTTCACTTATACTAAATTTATATAAAGTTTACTTGCAGCTATTATTCATAATAAGGATATGTAATTGAAAACTGTACTTTAAAAGTAAATTTCTGAAAGTATTTCATCTTTGCTGTAAATTGTATTTTGTATTCAAATATTTACATTTGCAAATGTTTTCCTTTATATAACGCTACTGAAAGCAAGCGTATTTATAACTGTATAAATACAGGTACGGGGTCAAGAGGTTATAGATGTGCGTTTGGATAAACGTTCGACATAATTTCTCAGTGACGTCATAAAGGGTCGACGCACGTTCAGTGGATTACATACATGCCGTTGGGTTTGAAAATTAATAATTTTCACACATTTTAAAACTCACAATCAGGCATATTTAAAGTATGAATAAATCACAAATGTAAATATAAGTAATAAGGTATCATTTTTGGAGTTTTATTGGGATGTAAAATGGGTTGGCACATGATCAAATCTTCCCAA
Organism: Saccostrea glomerata; assembly: GCA_003671525.1. Classification (NCBI taxonomy): domain Eukaryota; kingdom Metazoa; phylum Mollusca; class Bivalvia; order Ostreida; family Ostreidae; genus Saccostrea; species Saccostrea glomerata. The sequence goes on along the minus strand of PRKT01000512.1, from coordinate 171,163 downwards.
AGGGCTTTATGGGATTTGATCACGTGACCAAACCGTTTTACATCCCAGTAAAACTCAAAAAATGATACCTTATTTCTTAAATAAACCCCGTTTTAACCTATATATTTCCAACTGAGTTTTATTGCTTTTATAAAAAAAAAGAAAATAAAGTTGTTGAAAAATTGGTACTGAAGACATCTACAGAAAAAAGCAATTGAAATTTCATAATTTTCAGCATTTTATCTTTTTTTTTCTTTCATCATGAAATTTTCTATTTTTATTTGAAACAGGTATCAAATTCTACCACATTGAGCTGGTCCACAAGACTGAAAGCCTTTGCTGTTTGTTTTGTGTTAGGGATAACCCTCTCCATATTGGCAAGTAGAAATATATACATGTTTATTTATATCAATACATCATGAACATGTAGTTAAATTTGCATAAAATTTTAAATGTATTTTGTGATCTTGTACAAATATTGACTGGGGTTGAGGCAATTTAATTAATTATGCCCCAAGGGACAGAAACATTGCCCAACATGGAGTGGAGGATAATATTTTCATCCTGATGGGGCTTACACAATCAATGTTGCCTCATAACACCTCTTGCCTCTTTTAGTTGCTATGATTGCATTACTTGGTTTTTCTGTTGTTATGTAGGTAAATAAATTTCATGAGATCATTGAAACAAGAGTCAGTACACGAGTTTTGATAAGTCTTAAATATTTCATGTATAAATTCAGAATATTCCATGTATGTTTTTTTTTTCATGAACACAGGGAAGTGCCCTTCTGTGGTTTAAGAATGGACTTGTTCTGTTTGCTGTTTTCTACACATTTGGAAATATTTTGTCACTTGCAAGGTAAATTCTTGGAGTACACAATTTTTCACCCCATTTTGCCCTACTTCCATGTGGGTGAATTAAAAATTTAGGAATACCAAAGAACACAGTGTATATAACTAGATTTTTCTACGGGGTGCTATTTTTTGTGAAATTCTGCGATCGAGTCTTAATCGCAAAAAATTCAATCGCAAAAAATACGTAAATAAAATCCGGAATTCTCAGTTGCGATCATCGAAGTTCTACTTCTACAGATACCGGAAGTATATGTAAATAATGCCATTGATTGCACGTTTTCAATCGTATTTTACAGGTAATTTACTTGATATCAACAACAATGATTGTTTTTCGAATAAATAAAACGAATTCCTTAAGATTCAATATTTATTTGTTCCTACATTGTATTTCATGATTTATTTATATGAAACCAATTGTCGGTTTGGCTATCTATTTTACGCTTGATTGGCGTGTATACAAGCGCAATCAAATCTTCGAGAGATAGAGAGTAAAATTCAATGAAATATGTGTAACGGGACCCAGGTTTTCGTTCCAGAGATCGAGAATTTCGAGAGATAGAAGTTCGAGAGATCAGGAGTAAATTTGCTTAGTTATATAGAGGAAAAAAATGGGACCGGAGGTTCACTTCGAGAGATCGGAGTTCAATCTATCGAGAGTCAAATTGCTTTGGTTTGTTCAATAAAAATAAAAATAGACTTTATTGTTTAAATGTCTAGTAATAAAATTCAATAAAAATAGACTTTATTGTCAAAGTGAAATCGCAAAAATTAAAATCGCAAAAAATAAATATACCTATTTCAGAATCAAATCGCAAAAATTTGCACCCGCATTAAAAACCAGTTATACGGTAATTTCTTAAACGGAACTGTGCCTGGGAAAATTTAAAATGGGGTTGAATTTTTTGAAAGTGTGAAATGTGAAAAAGCAAAAATAACACAGTATACAATATATAATTCATCATTTTTATATACAATAGTCATGAATATGTTTTGAAATAGAACAGTGGTTTAAGGACAGATGATACAAACAAACTTTTGTCAAAAGTTTTGAAAATAACAACCTGGATCATGTTTTAATGAATAAAATGAATTAGTTTCACCGCATAGTTTTTCATTTTTTGTTCAAAATTGCTCAAAAATGGAATTTGAAGTGAAAAATATTTGTATAGAATAGTAAGGATGGTTTCAGAAGGGTATCATTTTGAATGTCACAGAAGGTTTACAATTTCTTTCTATTTTAGATATTTATTATTTGCATCAATCTTAATGAAATTAGGTTAAAACATATATACCCCTGTATACCAATCCAGACATCGGATCATCCAATTTTTGTTTGTATCATCTGTCCTTAAAGAACATTTTCTATCACAACAAATTGTTTTTGCTTTATTTTCTGTTTCAATTTAAAGAATTATTAATATTCTGTCATTTTCTTTCTGTATATTTCAGTACATGTTTCTTAATGGGACCATTTAAACAACTAAAGAAAATGTTTGCAAAGACAAGAGTAATAGCAACAATATTAGTCCTGGTAGGCTCTTGAATTTAGCAATAATGATTATGATAGTTACCTGATGTCTTATTTATATATTTCTGTAAGAAATAAAAACACGAATGTTCTTGTATATGGAAAGAATAAGGAAGACAAAGCTTTTAATATTCATTTTAGACTTGATGACATCATTTGATGAAACTGTAAATCAAGTTTTTTAATTAGTACAATTCTCTGTTATCCTTGACTTTCAAGGTGTGGTATTCAGGACGTTATGTCATAAATCTTGAAATTTACACAGTCTTTCATTCACTGTTGAAATATGCACGAGAAAGAAATTCAGGCAAAAGTCAAGTACAGCAAAGAGGTGGGGCTTAAGTCATCTCATCGTTGTCAACAATATTTTAAGTTCCTGATGACATTAATTTTTTAACCAAAGGGAATCTATTCGTCATTTGAGAGACACTAATATTACGCAGTACAATGTACCAAGAATGCCACTTTACTGAAAGTTGAAAGTTAACAGAGAATTGTACTTACAATACTGAAAATATTTTTTTTGTGCCCTTTAGGTGATGTTCGTCCTGACGTTAGTCTGTGCTTTTGCGGTAAGTGTCTTCAGAATTCAGTATTTGAATATAAAAGAGTAAAAAAACAGTTTAATTTGAAAATAATAAAAAACAGTGAGTTCAAGTTTAACATCGGTAACTAGTTATTTTAATGTAGAAAGATAAGGGGGTCACAATATGTTCTTGACCTTTCAGCTGAAGAACCCTGCCCTTACATTGGTGTGTTGTGTTCTACAATTCCTAGCCCTAACCTGGTATTCTCTATCATATATTCCATTCGCAAGGTGAGTTATCTTTCCTGTTATATACATGTAATCTGTTCCCAGGTGAGTCAGTGAGAACAAATTGGATTACAATTCTACTGTGGCAGTCAGTGGGGTTTGTATCACTGATGTCCAGATAGTTCAGTTGGTAGAGCACCTGACCGGAGTTTCAGATAGTTCAGTTGGTAGAGCACCTGACCGGAGTTTCAGGGGGCCAGGGTTCGAATCCCAGTCTGGTCCACTGTGTTTTCTCCTCTCCCATTACATGGCTATGACAATATTCTGATTTACAACTACTGCACTATACCTGATATACAACTATTGCTCTATACTGATTATTATACTAGTAATAGTGAGGAAGGAATATCATGAGCATTATCTATTGAATGAACATTTTCTTTTCTATTTTCAGGGATGCAGCCAAAAAGTGTTTTGCGTCTTGTTTAGAGTGATGTTCTGTCAACATTTGCAAGGCTCAATATCCTTGCTTGACTATCTACATATGATATTTATTGTTAATTTCTCATCTTGTCCATTTGACCAAGTGCTATAAAGAAAAAGTACTTGTATTTTCTCGTATATTTTGTGAATTGTTTACAGTTGTGCTATTTTTAGCAAAATCAATGTAAGTTTTGGAGACATATTTGTGTAGGTACATGTATTAGTTTTAGTAATGGATGAGTATAGATTGTGAAGTTTCATTATGTAAGCCATTGAGGTCCTTTAATGCTCTCAGACTTGGAAAGTATTGCATTTTTTATGAAGAATGGACGGTAGAAATGAGATACATGTAATTGTACTGATCAGTATCATATGTTGTTCATCCATTCATCAAGAATTTTGAAGTAAATAAGTGCTAAAGTGTGTGTGATTTTGCAGCAGTTTCCATTCACATTTTTGCCTTCCTGTGCCCACATTTGTTTAAGGTGCTACTGTTCATTTATTTTACAATCAAAATGATGATGTTTGAATTTTTAGTATAACATTCAACATACCAGGATCATATTTTAAAAAATTTATTTTTGTGGACAGAGAATTTAGCGCTAGGAAGACCGACTATTTTTTTCAGTAGGTGTAGATACATTTGTAAAAAAAAAAAAAAAAATTAATTTTATTGACAATATTGATGCAGTGATGTAAAAAGAGACAGCTTTAATACATCCAGTGTGTGTATATGATCAATGAACAAACTCGCTGTTTTGAAAAACACTGAGATAACTTTCAAGCAAAGTGTTGTTTTCCACCAACCATCCATTACATGTAACTCATTAATGTATTCATGAAGCTGTCCACAAATTTGTTGTCTGTAAAATAATTTACCACACAGTGCCTGCTAGAAATTAAGGGTATAAAAGATTGAAATTCATTTGTATGTACATGTATTTTAAATTTTATCCAATATTTTTGAAAGAAGTGCTGTAATGAAAATTAAAAATGGTCTTAATGACTTTGCGGTTTCATTTGTGGTGTATTTATTTTTGTTAAGATTCTGCCATAAACTGTCTATGATTTATGTTGATTTATTGCTCATCATAATAAAGAATCAATCATTTTATAGATAATTGTTCTTGAATGTACTTTTGGGGTCATGATTGAAAAACAAAGTCTGTGAGCCAATCCAACTCTCAATACTCCCAAAACTGAAGTGAATATACAAACCTAGGTAATCAGAGATCACAGAGCTCACCTCAACGAGTGTTGTCTTTAAGTAAGGCAAAGCCACACAATTAACCAACAAAAAGTGTACATCCAAAAATGCAAAATTTATGCAAATTTGATCTAATAGGGTTTGCAGTTACTTTGGATTAGACCTATCCAAAAACTTCAAACTAGTCATCCATCAAGAAAAGGTAATTAAAATCCAGCATCTGTAGCAAATTTGAGAGTATTCATTCCTTGATGCATCATTAGTACAAGTTTGGTTAGTATAGGCCTAATAGTTTCTTGGTGACAGACCTGCACCCATAAATTCTACCAGGTCCATTGTCTGGAAAATGTCAAATTCAGCATCCAAAACAAGTCCATTAGTGCACATCCTTAGATGTCATCCATGCAACATAAGGCTCATGGTTACTTGGAAATGAAACATGCATAAAAACTAACCTTCCACATATCCAGAAAATGTAGCAAGTCCATTAGTGTTCATCCTTAGATGTATCATCCATACAACTTTGGTCATTATAGAGCTCATAGTTAATTGGGAATCAAACCTGCACCAAAAACTTGAACTTGTTCACTCATCGGGAAAATATGGGTCAGATTCAGCATCCAAAGCAAGTCTGATAGTATGCATCCTTAGATGTATATCCATTTAAGTTTGGTCATTATAGTGCTCATAGTTACTTAGAAATGAGAACTGCACCAAAAAACATGAACCTGTTCACTCATCTGGAAAATGTACGTCAGATTCAGCATCTGAAGCAAGTCTGGTAGTGTGCATCCTTAGATGTATCATCCATTTAAGTTTGGTCAACATAGGGCTTATAGTTACTTGGAAATGAGACCTACACCAAAAATGTTAACCTGCCTCATTTCTGTGCTGAAATAGCATCTGAAATCTTGACTGGTACAATGAAACACACAAGAAGCATCCTGCATACATGTCTAATCAATATAGGGCACAGAGGTACTAAATAAAAAACTGCTAAAAAGAAAACTTAACCTGGGACGCCGACACCAAGGGTATTACATAAGCACTCCCAACTTTGTTGCAGTGAGCTAAAAAATTAATTACAGATAGCAACATGGATAAACAGGAAGTTAACATCAGATTCTCAGAGCACATGCTGAGAAAACCACATGTAGCAAAAAGTTTGTATGATATGAACAGATGCATGGATAAACAGAAAGTTGACATCAGATTTGTACAAAAACGAATCCCACCATATGGCATGCCTCAACAAAGAGTGTAATAAAATTTATGCATCTGCAATGAGCAGCTGCTGAGAATACTGTTGCAGAAATTTTGTATTGAGACACAGACACTCACGGGTAAAACAGTATAGCCCCCTCTTCTTGATAAGCAATGTACATACATTTCACAAGATATATCTGGTTCAATAAAATATTGAAGAGAAATAAGAACTATGTAACAGATATTTCCCTTTTTATTTTGCGATATTTTACAACAGCTATATTGTACATCCATGTGAATAATTTAACAATGCACCATTCAGTGAACTTCCAGTCTGTCTTCTTGAGTCGAGTCATTGCAGAAACACAGTTCTCACAAATCATTCTTATTAAGATGTCAGTATAAATTGAAAAACAGTGTTCCATTTCAATCATCCTGTCCAATAGGATTAACTTTAATTCCCTGACGAATCTGTCCCCAGCCAATTAATCTGAAAAAATGGATATAAATCATCAGGTATACTGTAAAATCACGACGACACAGGCAAATTAATGTGTGGTAAATTGAAAATCAAAATATCTGAATCGAGCAAAGAGGTCCATTCTTGGTTTTAAAGAGGAAAGTGTTATTGCCTATTTACACTTTTAGGTACAGGGCCCTGTATACTATCAATAGGAATTTAAAATTGATAAAAGTACAACATTGTTATTACAACAGTTGTCATCAATATTGCCCCACCCCTTTTTCCATTTAAATGCCCAATTTCAAGAATACAAGAACTTTCTCACGAAGGACCAGTTAAGTCCTGCTTTAACTGAATCAAAGCTACACAAATAACCCTATACATCGTATCATTACAAACCTCCAATTTTGACCCTTCCAAACTCAAAAGTCTAAAAAGGGGCCAATTAAGCCCTGCTTTAACTGAATCAAAGCTACACAAGTAACTCTAGATCTTGTATCACTACAAACCTCCAATGCTTCTCCACACGTCTGCTGAGTGCGATTTTCTCTCCGATCTCAGTACATACAGGGTTAGTCAATCCCACCTTGGCCAAATCAGCCTTCACTGCGATGACACGCCCCCCTGTAGACAGGGAACCAATGTTCACCATCAACACCTCATTCTTTGACAGCTTTTGTACCTGAAAAATAAAACAACAAATGCTTGAAAAGAAAACTCTCTAAATGCAAAATATCAGCAAAGCACAGAATTAGATATCAAAATTTTTCTGTGAACTCTATTAAATGACCTAGCATTCTCAATAACCTAGCATTCTCAAGATGAACTCCATTCAGTAATCTCTTTATCCAATGTATTTCTACCTAAAACAGGGCCTTTACCTTCTTTGCTAGCCAAGGATATTCGGTTGACTACACTATGAGGAGCAAAGATGGGCCTTTACACTCTGTCTTTTGTGTCAATTTCATGGCCATAATTTACCATGACATCAAAGTAAAATTGAATGTTTCAGAGCTGACAGAAGATCACTATGGAGCCATACTGACCCTTTTGAGTCATACTGACCTTTGCCCCCTTCTTGTCCCCCTCAGTTTTGACCCCCAGGAGTCGCCTCAGTAAGAAGAAGGAGATAGTTATTTCTGTGTAGATGTCGGGGAGGGCATTCACGGCTCCCAGGACTTGACCCACCATTCTGTCCGCCCTACATAACATCGGGTCAATCTTCGTACCAACACCTGCAAAAAAAAATATCAGTATAAAAGAAAAATCGTCTTACTGAAAAATGTAAAACGTTTTGCCACTGATTTGAAGGTAAAAAGTGTTGAGATTTTCCCTTTTTTTTTTTAAAACTCAAATCTTATTTACTGATGATACTGTCTTTTTAGCGAATAAAACAAGGTATCAAAGAGAGCACAAGGACATTAAACTTTAGGATAATTATTTGCATTTCTTGCAAAAGGACAAAACTCTGTGAATAGTTCCATCATCAAAGATCCCCTAAAATGAGTTTTTAAGGACAATATAATAATCTGTACTAACCAATGAGACCTCCTGGCACTGCGTACTGTAGATCATTCTGCTCTGCCAGTAGGGAGAGGATCCGAGATCTGATGGGCTTACACGCCCATTTCCCGTCCTGATCCTTAGCCACGATCCCCGGCCTCACTTCTATCTCTTGTCCAACCTGTAAGTCAACAGCAGCTTTATATACCATTCTACACGCTTTTTCTATTCTTTTCCTCTCTCTCTCTCTTTTGTCAAACTGATTATTTGTCAGCAAGAATAAACTTACATTGTACTTTACAGAATGGAAAAATTCACAGAATATTTGTTGTACACATTTTGTGTGAAGTTCTATAGATACTTAGTGGAGACTTACTTTTAGAACACCCTTTAGAATACTTCCTCCTGCCACGCCCCCTTTTAGGTCATCAACTTCACTTCCTGGTTTGTTGACATCAAAAGATCTAATTACTGAAATTAGAATCAACATTATATTGATACTTGACAGGCATTAAGGTACGTAACAAATACACAGTTGCAAAGAGAATCATGTGATAAAGGTTACAATGAAAGCCATTTTTGCTCATGCAGAACTAAGAATTCAGTGGGTTTTTTTTCTTATATAACTGGTACCGATAAACAGCCATTCCCAATGCCAAAAACATTAATCTTTCCCAATTTTATGACCAAAAATTCCCAATTCAACTGAGAAGCAACAGACTATGAAGACATCGTATTTCTTAAATCGAAAGTAGAGAAAGTCGTAATTTGGCAGGACCTGTGGTGTAAACAGCGTAGTATCATACATTTTGACAAATTGAAAGCATGAAAATGTGGAAAACATGAGACATTGATAAAAAAGCAATAAGTACTTGTTGCTTACTCTTTAAAACATGTAGTAATATGTAATTTAGTTATAATAAGCGCAAAATACATTTTATTTGATTAAATGAAAGAAAATTCTCATTGTTGTTCTTTGATGTTATTTTTCCGAATTGAACTGGTACCAGACCCTTTCCCAATTGGTGGAAAAAAATCGCTGGAAGTTAAAAAGAAATTTGTCTTCTCCTCAATACATTGTATATAATGTAGCTTTACTCACCAATAAGTCTGGGTTCTGATGTGAAATCTCTGACAGGTACCGGGATCTTTTTAATGATGTATTCACAGATGACGTCAATGTTGTACTTAAGCTGGGCCGAGATTGGGATTATAGGGGCTCCCTCGGCAATCGTTCCTAAAACAGACAACTGAAGCATCTTAATCTCAAAAAGAAAAAAAATTGTTAAAATGGGGAATATACAATGCTTATTCAGAATTTTTCTCAAACTGCTCACACCTGAAATCACAAAACATTTCCTGTATAATGAAAGACAATTCTGTCTTCACAATGACAATTAGCAACTTTGGAATTTGGACACGATAGCAAAACATTTTCTTTATAACTTCTAATTTGCTTTTTTCAGACAGAATTGATACTAAGACACTTTTGATTCGGAAGCCTCAAATATCGACATTAAACTGACCTTTGACAAAAGCGAGGATCTGTTCGTACTGCTCCTTGGCCTGACTCTCTTTGACCAGGTCAATCTTGTTCTGTAGGATCAGGATGTGTTTCAGCTTCATAATCTCCACGGCAGCCAGGTGTTCAGAGGTCTGGGGCTGAGGACAAGATTCATTGCCAGCTAAAAATAGAATCAACATTTCAGTGACCTAAATCTGTATATCTGTAAAAACCCAGCAATGATCCAGCATTTTGTCACTAAATACTGAACTGTGTACCATTCTAAAATGAATTCTGAAATTGTGCTGTAAATTTGATGAGTAGGCCTTTACTGATCATTTTGATCAGTCAGAAAATGCTAAAAAAAAAAACTTCCATAGTACAGTGGGGCCTCATTTATCCGGACGCTTTGGTTCCCAAGCAAATTGTCCGGATAAGTGAAGCGTCCGGATATCTGAATTCTATTGATTTCTCTTCCAGGTATACTGTATTTGTATTGTAACTCATATATAAAGAAAGATAAATGCTATCATATAGAAATAATAATTTATTTTTTATGGACTATATCTTTAGTATACATCAGCACTACTTTTAAACATGTTTTTCAAATATGATAAATATTTCTATAGCTAAAAACTAAGCACGTTGGCAGATTTTTTTTAAGCTGACGGAAATGCCGACTTGCGCTCTCTTTGACGGCGGTGGAGCAGAATGACAAACATTGGATATAACGCTGCTTATATGGGCAGATTTTTAATTACCCAGCTTATTTTTACTTTCTACTTCCTATAAATTGATGAACATAGCCAAGCGAATTCTCTCATTTGCAGCTTTGATTACACCCAAGCGAGCTGTCAGTATCGAGTCTAATTTTAATTTGAACACTCATCCACGCTAAATCTGACATTTAAAAAATTCACGCTGTAATCATCCCAAGCGAAATCACTGATTGTCTAAAATTATTCAAATTTGATTGAATGTTTTAGGTTATTTTTCGATGATAACTGCCACCAATCTACAGATGAAATTACACAATACCGATTTGTGTGTGCACATGTGTAGACAACGAGATCATGAAACTATGTCGTCCCGTCTATAAATAGAAAAATATTTAAAACCAGCTCTGTACTAAAATTATAAATATCTCGCAGATAACAAATATTATTTTCTGTTACCAACACAGTTAATTGTTTATTGTCATTTGTGTATCCGCTATCGATCTCTCGTATATTATGACCATATCCACTTAGCATGCTTAATCTGTGTACTAATCATCGTAAGTCATTCATAACAGGTCACAGGTGATCGTCTTGTAAAAACAATCAATCCGGCCAGTGTTTTGATAACAATTATCACTCAGTTCAGGCGTGAATGTTGACAAGAGTGGAAGTACAAATTAAAAAAATTACCGTCCGGATAAATGAACCAAATTATAACGTAAAAATACATTTTGTAGTAAAAAAGAGCCGTCCGGATACGGAACGCGAAATTCCGGATAAATGAGTCAAAATTACGTTGAAAAAATCCGTTCCTGAGAAAAATCGTCCGGAAAGTGAAGCGTCCGGATATCTGGCGTCCGGATATCTGAAGGTCCACTGTATTGCTGTTATTTTCTATATGTATCTCAACTTTAACATGATAGTAACATAATACAGTAACACTATTTCTTCCTAAAAAGTATCTCACCTATTAATAGTAACACTATGACCTCTCTAAAGTATCTCACCTATTAATAGTAATGCTGCATCCATGACAGCAGCTCCGTTTAACATAGTAGCCATAAGAATGTCGTGACCAGGACAATCCACAAACGATACATGTCTACAACATAAATACGGCAAATGTAAGAATGTCCCTACTATGGCAACCAACAATCTTAAGGCACATGTCATAAACAAAATTCCACACAAATATATGTTATTCAATTTTTACCCAAAAAAAATTTAACTTAAAATTCAACACAGAGACAGTATTAAACTGTTTTATCTTCCAAATACTGAATACAATGTATAAGGAAATAATGATGTTTGTAAAACACTTATGCCCCGTCCCCAAAATAATTGGAAATTTTCTAAGTCCAAGGGGCATAACTCTGTCCAAAATGGCTCAATCATACCCGAAACAGCATTTGACCTACATATTCTTATGATGAATCTGTATACCAAATCTAATTTCACTATGAGCAACTTCTGCAGAGAAAATGAATGGAAACTGATGGTGGACCAACAGACAGGAGTAAAGCAATATGAAGGGGGCATAACAATAAAAATTCTTCATTGTTATAAGACAATGGGTGTTATCAGACAACGCTCCCACCTCTGGACCTGGAATCTTCCTGTACATCCTGCTCTGTCACACGGGAAATTGTCTTCTTTAGAGCTCCCACAGGATCTATAGCAGCCAGGGCGGGGGCAGGCTTCATTATTACATTTATATATCTAAAAATAAATGTCATATTACACATCTTACAATACTACAGGGACTGTATAATACACAATTATTATCAGTTGGGACAGGAATTGTTATTAGATTTATATATCTGTCAATCAGACAAAAAAATGTCATGGTCAGTTATAATTCACACATACTACTACTCCACAATACATAAATATTTTAAAGTCAAGATAGACATCATTGGGTATACCTTTGCATTGGCGTATCCTAATTTGATGGTGATGTTTCTAACAAGTTCATTCTTAAATCTGACAGTCTGAAAAAGTAAGTGTACATAAAGCTAAACACAACTCTATAGTAGGTCAGTGGACAAGTCAAAAGTCAAACAGAGCTGATCTGTATGTAAATTATAGGGGACCCACCTGGACTCCTGAGATAGCTTTGACCACTGTAGATTTTCCATGAGCTACATGGCCAATTGTACCTTAAAAAATTAAGTTTAATCTTATTGTGAATATAAATACTTGCCAAGGTTGATCCATTTATACAAAAAAATCAAAAAGAACCAAAATATAAGCCTACATACCAATGTTAATAGTTGCCTGTCTACTAATGACTTCTGGGGTGAGGGGGGTCAATCTGTCTATATTCTGAAATTATACAGCAAAATCGTAGTGTACAAAATTATGAGATAAAAAGGTCTTGTATACGTCTAAAATGTACATCAAATTTTTGTATCTTTTAAATGACATACTTACACATAAAAACATGCTTGACTTATTCATAATAATGAGTTTAATATGTAATGTCAATGTTAGGGAAAACTTCTGAAAAATTTTAAAATATGATTGTCATATAATTCTTGTTCAACTAAACATATGACAGCAGCATTAAATTTCACTATTATACCTCTCCTGATTTTTCCATAGAGTACTGTAAATCATTTTTTATTCGCGAGAACTTTATTTTCGCGTTATTACGCGAGACAGTGTGCTCGCGAAAAATAAGTTCTCGCGTATAATAGTATTCCTTAAGTTTATATAAAGCAATAACTACAATTCGTGAAAATTTTGTCTCGCTTATCAAGAGTCAAAGACTATCTTGCGAAATTAAGGTGTCGCGAAAATTAAGTGATCTACAGTAGTATATGTACATGAAATTAGATTGTTAGATGTGAATAATTCCCTGGCAGAGAATAAACTAATAATCCCAAATTTTGTGTGTATTTTTCAAGTTTAAAACTAATCCCTGTTCAAAATTTTATCGTTACATGTATAACAAAACAGTTAAAATTAAATCATTGAGAGAGTTAGCAGTAAGATTCCACATCCCCTCAAATGACTTTGCTCAGGGAAATAGTCCTGTCTGTGGGGGAGCTGGACTCTTGCTAATGAGCCTCAATAGCATCATGTGTGTCATGTGTATATATTAATTACCTACCACTTCTACTTCTCCCTTATGTAACATACTGTACTCATACTAATGTTTTGCACAGTTCCCACATGCAGTCTCTCTCTTTTTTAAATATATAAATTCATGAATGATTACATAGGTAGTGTTTAATAAGATTTAAAAATAAATCAAGACTGATGTAATGACCCACAACTTTTTGCATCAATGATCATACATTAACTTGTAAGTACCCACAACCAATACATAAAACATTATCTATATAAATGCTGTGTTTTTCTACTAAGCCAACTGTGAAATTGATTTGAATACCATTTCTTGTTTACAAGCACTTAGAAATATACATAGAGAATTTCACACTAATGTGACATCATAATGAGGCTACGATGATAAGAAATTCTAATGCAATTGTTTTGTAAAACACTTTTTGATTGGCTTATGCACTGATGTTTGAAGCAGTTAAACGAGCATTAACAAGCGTGAAAACTTTTTCATTGTGATGTCATAATAGAGCAACGCAAAAACACAATGCTCCGTGACATATTTCATGTAACAAAATTCATCAAAATAAGACATAAACAACAAACGAAATGCATGGATTGCATTAGAATGGGAATAACTAATCTTCTAATTTGGTATTTGCGACCATTAATGCTGATTTAACGGTCGCAAACATCCGTTTTACCGGCTCCGCTTACGCGTCGCCGGTAAAACTCAGTTTGCGACCGTTAAATCAGCATTAACGGTTGCAAATACCAAATTAGAAGATAGTTATTCCCTACATATCACTTCACATTTTGATACAAATCTTTCAAGATTTTAAAATACATAGGCTTAGGTATAGATTTTTTGTAAGAAGTATAATAGTTGCAGAACTGTAGCTCAACGAAAAAAAATATATTGACAGACCTGATAGCTACAGTGCTACCCATTGAAAAAACTGTATATTTATTGCGCACAAAGTGAAGATTTATTTCTCCATGTTTTGAAAACTGTTGTATCAAAATATTACCAACAGTGTAATCCTGACATATTCTTCCACTGTTTCCACACCAAAACATTCCTTATAAGTGTTATTAATAGCCCTCCTGGCCCCTAAATCCAGATCATCGAATATTTCATCTATTTCGCTGCCAGTGTTTTCCCTTTATTTCATAGTAAAGGTTCAGAGATCAGTTGTAACAGGCTTGGGGCTGAGGTTGATGAAGAATCCCTGTGCACATTACAATTTTTTTTTATCTCAAAGTGGCATTTTTGTCAAATTAATCAGTCAATTTGGCCGTTAGTTGGTTCTTTGGGAAAACACTGCCATTTCGGGTAGCAAGATAATTCGGTCCAATGCTCTTTGTGCAGATGTCACCTACGAGAGTACTTGATAGAGCGGTAAGCAATTTTTAGAAATCTAACATTTTGGCAATATTGAGGTAAGAACTTATTGGTGGTGTTTGTATAGGGGGTGGGGGGTGGGGAGGGGAAATCCAGTATAAAGCGCAGCATTTTAGAGCAATAAATATGCATTTTTTTCACTTGGTGGCTTTAAAGCTGTCTGGTCTGTCAATATCTTTTTGTCGGAGAGCTACAGTTCTGCAACTAGAAGTCAATAGCTATTCAACATAAAAGCTCTTTCACATAAATTAAAAAAGATGAGTCTGCATTCAATTTTAGAATCTTTTTGAAATCTTTGTAACTTATCATGTTTAGAAACAATAATGATTTTCTACTCAATCTTTCTATTAAGATTAAAGTTTAGAAAAAAATAGGCATAGAGGAAATTCGAGATGACAATAAGCACCGGTTTACATCGCTACATATGCGAGAGTAAAAACGCCTATTTACGATAAAGAAGAACAGCAATCGGTTAAAACTCTTTGCAGTAGCAAAGATGAATATATACAGCATTACATTTACACACCAGAGTTTTTATATCCTGTTTCGATAAGTGGGGCTGAAGGGATTTTGTCGGTTCCTCTTCTTCTCCTGCCATGCTGTCTGACGCAAGTTGGAGCACCTAAATTTAGTAGTTCCGGTTTAGAAAATAAAAATCATCCAATCAGAAAGCGATACGTAGTTTTCTGCTTAACTTTCATTTTAGACCATTTGGAACTTCAAACACGAAAGAGTATGCTCTGGAAAAAACAATAACTTTCTTAACAATTTTTGTATGGTGTTTATTCATGTATTTACCATTGTTTCCTGTAAACTCCCAAAAGTAAATGAATCAAAGTATCTAGGTTTCTATGGTAGCTGTCAGAAGTGGTGACATGTCATGAATCATATTTATTTTCTGCAGTAAGCTATCATTGAAAAATTGCTATTGATTTTGGGAGCACATGTTGCATGGGGACAATCGAATTTTGACAAAAGTTGAAAAAATGGCAAAGGAAATTCTGCGGTGACATTGGAGCATAACAATGCTACAGACAACATGGATAGCGTTAATTCTGGGATTCTGGTCTTCTCTCTATCTCTTGGATGCTTATTTAAAGGTAAAAATCTAAAAAATATACATTATTACACCTACATATATATCTACTATGTGTATCATGAACATAATTGGATTTGCATTGTAATCCATTGAAATGTAATTAAAATGTTGTGAAATTAATGAATAATGATAGAGATGTTTAAAATCTAAATTAAGAATTAATTTTGTTTCCAGTATGTACTATATTTACAAATGCCAGTCTAAATGTTTGTGTATCCAAATTTTGATATATAATTTGATTTGGAAATGGTGTCAATTGAAGCCATCCATCTTTGAGAGAGTTAAAGATTACTGAGTGATTATTGATTAAAACAGGCATATAATATGATTTTAACTTCATTTGTTTTAATATTGTGTTAGCTAAGAATTTTTCCTGTTAGTTGAGTCCCCTTTAATACATTCTTGGTAATGAAATCAGTAATAATTTATAAGAATTGCTATATCTATGTATATGGACATTCCAACTTTTAGTATGTAAAGAACTTAAATAAAGTTAACAAATTTTGCTTCTAATTTTATTCTATATAATCTGACAATACTTAATATTGTAAACATGCATACTTTTTTCCCCATGAAATCATCACTCCCCAAATTACAATATGTCTTGTATTGTCCATGTTGTCGTATGCTAATTCTTTATACTCTAGATATGCTGTGACTAATTTTTATGGAAAATCTGTGACTGGATACATAAATTACTCCCATACAGTATGTCTACAGAATTTAAAACTAGCATTTAGTATTTAATTTTAAGTGGATAAATTATTATCTTCAGAGCCACAAGACACAAGGTAGACAGTACATCAAGTTCCTAGACAGGACGGGATGTTCGGTGTCTATCTGTCAGTTCCGCTGGTACTCCACCCTCTTCAATCGGAGTTTTGTCCGCCTGGGTCAGTGGAGGCCCCGTTTACTGCGCCTGTGGTTCACGGTTGGCGTCCTTTTTGGACTCGTTGCCATGTTGCTGTCCGTCTGTCTCCTGACTCTCCTTGTCATCAACACGTTACGTAAACAGCCCGTGGAACAACAAGTACTCACTCCAGTGGTGCGTGATTCGGCTTCTTAACTCAGAAAATTCCTAGTCCTCATACTAAAAAGTTTAACCAATTTATATTTCTATATTTATCACATACTTCTGCAGAATAATGAACATGCATATGAACTGAGTAAAAATTTAAAAAGTATATTGTACCGAGTTTATATTAAGATTGAAATGTATAGAACCACATTTTTCTGATGAAGCAGTATGACATAGTTATGGTAAGATTATTATGTGCCGGTTTGTACAGTACATATAGATTTTGTGTGCTGTAGATGCCCGGGGTCAACCTACCGGCCAGTCAGCTGTCTTATTACCTACTAACCCTCCTTGTTTGTGGAATCCTTCATGAGATGGGGCATGCAGTAGCTGCAGTCAGGTGAGGGAGCAGGGGTTTTAAATGTACTGTAAAATCACATATTTTCGTGGGGTTAAATTTTTTGGGTTTGAGTGAAAAACTTTGGTTTGTGGGGATATAATTTATGGTTAGGAAATATTTAGAAGTAATGCTTGTAAAATTTTACATTTCTTGGTGGTCATAAATTGGCTGGTCTCTCCATACCTTAAAAACAATGAAAAATAACCCCCCCCAAAAAAGTATTGATTTCACAGTTTTCTTTATAATTTAAAACATCTTCAATGAATATGAGTAAAAATCACATTCATTTTGCCCACAATAATTTTTAATCAATAATTGAAATTTTAAAACAAATTTCTGTTATCTCTTGTATACAGAGAGAATGTGAGAGTGAATGGTTTTGGCCTGTTTCTGCTGATCGTGTACCCCGGGGCATATGTTGATCTGTCGACGGAGCACCTGCAGATTGTCTCCCCTCTAAGACAACTAAGGATTTACTGTGCTGGTGTCTGGCATAACTTCATCATCGTCATCTTTGCATTGATTGTTATTTTTCTTCTGCCGATCCTGCTTGTGCCATTCTATTCTGTTGGGAGTGCAGTAGTCATCACGCAAGTGTCTGAGGTAGGAAGTGCAGTTATTATCCCACAAGTGTCTGAGGTAGGAAGTGCAGATATTATCCCACAAGTGTCTGAGGTATCATGAATTAGACAGCAAAAATATATATCAAGGAATTTTTAGACTCACCAGAGATGTTGTCTGAATAAAAAAAAATCTATAAATGTTCTTGCAGTTCTTACTGAACATTGTTGAATAAAAATAAGTTTTACATGTCATAGTATATCATCATCATTTGTCTGTATATATTGATCTGAACGAGAAGCAGTTATGTTTTGTAAATGTTTTATAGTTGCTGTAAAGGTTTGTATCTCCTGTATTGATTGTAGAATTCTGCAGTCTCTGGCCCCCGGGGTCTGGCGGTGGGGGACCCAGTGACCAGTATCAGCGGTTGTAGGGTGACGGACATAGATGACTGGCACGCCTGTGTATCACACAGCATCAAGGAACAGTCCATGGGCCACTGTCTATCCCGAGAAAAAATTGCAGAACTGGACACAACCCCTAAAAGTAAGAATCTAAGTCATGTGATCTGTCCAGAACTGGACACTACTCCTTTAAGTAATGTTCTGAATATTTTTAAGATGTATGACACTGCTAATGAACACCATAATGTAAAAGAGGCAACAAGTTCAGCTCTTTGATTCAATCATGATCTGTTTGATTTGTATGTGATATTTGATAAGACTTACTTTAGAACTCCCCTCTATTGAACTTAAGAACTTCCCTCTCTCGATACAAAGTTAAGTTGTTGCTTGTTCTCTGTTGTAAACATTGAAAAATGAGATCTCTGACATCGTGACTGGATACCATATAAATGTTGTCCCTCTATTTTTGGACAGATCTGTCAGAAGCCGCCATGGCCATCGACTGTTGTAACAGCACCAGCAGCACGCACCTCTGTTTTAAGTATCACATCAAAAGCAAGTCCAAAGATGTAAGTCATATCTGTAAAGTAATTCACATCAAAAGCAAGTCCAAAGATGTAAGCAGGGATTGACATTAACTGTTGTCCGATTGCCCGGGACAAGTAAATTCTCAGTTCGGGCAAGTGAAACTATCAATGTACTTGTCCGATCGGGCAAGTGGAATTTCTGATAGAAACATTTTTTTTAATCTCACATAAGTTTATAAACAACACAATAAATTAAACACTTCATTTCTGCCAAAAACTGGACATTGTTATTGCATTCGGAATCCATCGTTAGCGTTTCTGGATCACCTTTATTCAGAAATGGGGTTTGTTATTCTGTTTTCTTTCGTAGTTTAAAAATACGTTTATCTGTCTGACAACTTACGTTACAGTCTTATTATGAAATAGAGATTACAGAATACTTTCTCTACCCAGTTAAGGAATTATATGAAGAACACCAATTATTTACGATGCACGATGTATCTTGATTCAAAACATAACAACTCTCTTCCTACTGGCTTCACCTCATTTTTTTACAGGAAAAATTAAAATTTCAAACAAAAATTGTAAGAAAATAATATTCCTGCAGTACTCTGTGTGTTTTCAAGATAGTTAAATGACAGGAAAGTGTTTTACATACATGTACATTTACAAATGTAGTATCACCATCATATCAACAGTTTTTCCGGCAGTTAACTTCAAAATATAGATTTATTTGTCAACTTTTACATTTACAACAAATTCAGGTACAATAACTGTTTTTTTCTTCAAAAATTTTGGGCAACCAAATTTTGCATTCGGACAAGTCAAAATTGTAGTTCACTTTCCTGAAGGACAAGTGGAAATAAAAGTTAATGTCTACCCCTGGTAAGTCATATCTGTAAAGTAATTCACATCAAAAGCAAGTCCAAGGATGTAAGTCATATAATAAGTAATACATATCAAAAGCAAGTCCAAAGATGTAAGTCATATCTGTTAAGTAATTCACATCAAAAGCAAGTCCAAAGATGTAAGTCATATAATAAGTAATACATATCAAAAGCAAGTTCAAAGATGTAAGTCATATCTGTTAAGTAATTCACATCAAAAGCAAGTCCAAAGATGTAAGTCATATAATAAGTAATACATATCAAAAGCAAGTCCAAAGATGTAAGTCATATTTAAAGCAAGTCCAAAGATGCAAGTCATATACTGTAAAGTTCATGTATACTGTTTTGTGGTTGAGTTCGACTTTCCACTCGGCGGGCAGAGTTTTGACGCTGTTTACGGAGATAAATAAAAACAAAGACATGCATGCCATATTTTGTTATGAAGATGAATTATTGTAGATAACAATGTTAATAAAAAGTTAGCCAGTGCATTTCATCTGAAAGTGTAAATGAGGAGGGGGGTACTGAGTGTGATACAGAGTTAGATACCTTGTGTTATTATTATACTATGGGTTAAAAATTTATTTCCGAAACAAGTGCCTGTGTTTAATACCCATGGTTATAAAATATGACCTTCTTTCTGATTTTTGCTGCCAGATGAAAGTGTCCTATTCCAAGGACAGGTTCTCTTGTTGGAGAGAGACGGCTTACAGTGGGGTATAAACAGAGGGCTAGTCATGTGTATAGAAAAGTGGGACCTACGTGTAGCTAGTCATAGAACAATGTTTATAAGACTGGGTAGCATTAGTGGCTGCTGTGGTTAGATATTACTAGATAATGGTTTAATAAACTACCTAGAGGGAACTGAATTTTTTTTAACTCTTGAGTTCTGAAGACCATATAATTATATGATATACATGTATTTATGATTTGTTTGCTAGTTATATAATCGTTACAGCTTTGGGTTTGTAGTTTTAATTTTGTAAACATTTCATTATCCCTTGGAAATACAACATGTACTAAATAACAGTAAACAATAAAAGGAACACAGTTTATTTTCACTTTAACATTATATAAATATTGCATGTAGTTGAGTGCTTGAAAATTTTCACCCCTTGAAAACCATTGTCAACAGAAGCGCAGGGGTAAAAAATTTCAATTTTACACTCAACTACATGCAGTATTTATTATATTATACTGAATGTTTTACACAAATACATATAACAGTGAACCGTGCGCGCATTAATTCTGCGCAGTCACTATTTTTTGGAATACCCCCCATCGTCAAGCAATGTTGACTGTTGCTACGCTGGAGGGCGTGGCTTCATTATTCAGCGGGTAATACAGTAAAACTTGGTTATAACGAAGTCACTAGGACCTGGAAAATACTTCGCTGTACCCGTAATTCAATATATCCGTATAAGGAATTCATTAATTAAATTTGTGTAGTTGGGGATCCATGATAACTTTGCTATATCCATGAATTCGCAATATCCGTGTTCGTACTAAACAAGTTTTACTGTAGTATTTTTTAACAAATGTTTCTCGACCAATCAGATTTAACTACCGGTAATTTACATGAAAGTATAATATTACAGAAATATGCCTGTCTGCCCGCCCGACTGACTACAGACCGTCCGATGTGTAAGTACCAGAGTGACTGCTACATTCCTAAGGCTGACATGGCGTGTGTGTACCCAGCCCTAGACAATGTGACCAAACTTCTACAGGTGTTTCATGGCAGGAAACCTCCTCTTCTGTTCCTAGGGCATCCTCTGGACTTACATTACTCAGGTAGGGTATCCCCAGGATTAACATTATTCAGGTAGGGTTTCCCTAGGATTTACATTACTCAGATAGGGTATCCCCTGGATTTACATTATTCAGGTAGGGCATCCCCAGGATTTACATTATTCTGGTAGGGTATACCTAAGATTTACATTATTCAGGTTGGGTATCCCCTGGATTAACATTATTCTGCTAGGGTATCCCCAGGATTTAGATTATACAGGTAGGGTATCCCCAGGATTTACATTATACAGGTAGGGTATCCCCAGGATTTACATTATACAGGTAGGGTATCCCCTGGATTTACATTATACAGGTTGGGTATCCCAAGGATTTACATTATTCTGTTAGGGTATGCCTAAGATTTACATTATTCAGGTTGGGTATCCCCTGGATTAACATTATTCTGCTAGGGCATCCCCAGGATTTACATTATACAGGTAGGGTATCCCCAGGATTTACATTATACAGGTAGGGCATCCCCTGGATTTACATTATACAGGTAGGGTATCCCCTGGATTTACATTAACCAGGATGCATCCCAAGGATTTACAATATTCTGGTATGGTATCCCCTGGATTAACATTATTCTGCCAGGGTATCCCCAGGATTTAGATTATACAGGTAGGGTATTCCATAGATTTATATTATACATGTAGGGCATTCCTGGATTTACATTATACAGGTAGGGCATCCCCAGGATTTACATTTTTCTGGTAGGGCATCCCCAGGATTAACATTATTCTGATAGGATATCCCTAGGATTTACCTTATTCTGGTTAGGTATCCCCAGGATTTACATCACTCAGGTAGATCATCTCTTGGATTTTTATTATTCAGGTAGGATATCCCCTGAATTTACATCACTCAGGTAGGGTATCCCCAGGATTTACATTATTCAGGTAGGGTTTCCCAAGAATTTACATAATTCTGGTAAGGTATCCCCTGGATTAAATTATACAGGCAGTGCATCCCCTGGATTTACATTATTCAGGTAGGGTATCCCCTGGATTTACATCACTCAGGTAGGGCAAGCCCTGAATTTACATCACTAAGGTAGGGTATCCCCAGGATTTACATCACTGAGGTATGGAAACCCAATGATTTACATCACTTAGATAGGGTATCCTCTGGATATACATCACTCAGGTAGGGTATTCCCTGGATTTACTTCACTCAGGTAGGGAATCCCCTGGATTTACATTATTCAGGTAGGGTTTCTGTAGGATTTACATTACTCAGGTAGGGTATTCCCTGGATTAACATTATTCAGGTAGGGCATCCTCTTGATTTACATTACTCAAGTAGGGAATCCCCTGTATTTACATTATTCAGGTAGGGCATCCCCAGGATTTACATTACTCAGGTAGAAAATCCCCTGGATTTACATTATACAGGTAGGGTATGCCCTGGACTTACATTACTCAATTAAGACATTCCCTGAATTAACATCGGTTTGTGTATCAGTTAGTATATTGTAATTTATAATTGTTTTTCAGTGATGCTGAGTAACTATGTTCCCAAATCTTCCATTATTCCACTCAACCTACCCTATGTGTTGGAAACATTCAGCAAGTATCCTTTTTTCAGTACATGTATATTGTAATGACAATGAACAAGAAACATGGTATTTCTGGGACTTGTTTAAAGAGGCAGGGTAATAAAGGTACTAGCTTGTATTATAAAACATAACATAATTATAAAACATAATAATTTTTGTGTATTCTACATAAGATAAAGTATAAATTTTATTTCCCCATTATTGTTAAAGGTTTTTTTTTTCACATTGATACAATCTCATATGAAATATGCATCAGTTCTCTCTTATTAGCTCTACTGGTCAGAGACCAGAAGAGCTTATGCCATAGTAATGCGTCCGGCGTCCGTCCGTCTGTCTAGCTGTCTGTCTGTCCGTCTGTCTGTAAACAATTTTTCAAAATGCTACTCCTCCTACAGTTTTGGTCTAATTTCAATATAACTTGGCACACAAGTAGACTACACTAAGATACATAATTCTGTATATCGGTTTTTGATTTCGATGAACGGTGTTGCTGTGGTTACTAAAAATAGAAATTTCTGTGAAATTCTTTCAAAATGCTACTCCTCCTACAGTTTTGGTCT
>PRKT01000512.1:133774-146673 GCA_003671525.1 Saccostrea glomerata | reverse complement strand
AAATTGTTTCAAAATGCTACTCCTCCTACAGTTTTGGTCTGATTTCAGTATAACTTGGCACACAAGTAGACTACACTTAGAACATAAAGAGACTTTATCAACGATCATTATTCTATTTATTGCTGTTGTAAAGTTTCAAATCCCAGCTGCTTAAGTACTTTTCTCTTCCTTTGCTATAAGTTCAAACCAGTAGAGCTTCAGTCTCGACAGAGACTTCTGGTTTTGATATAAGAAAAATGTAATTACTATGAAACTACTAAAGAAACTTTACTCCATTACCTGACCTTAACTGCTGATAGATATTTGATTTCTCTATCTGGGGCCCTGGTCATCCTGAACGTGGTGCCCTGCTACGCCCTAGATGGTCAGTGGATCTGCCACGCCTTTATTGAGCTGACCCTGGCGTCGGTCATCCCTGACCGGGAGATCCGGGGACTGATCTATTCTGTGATAATCCTGTACGGGACTGCGTTACTCTTAGTCAACGTCGTCATAGCCATGTGGATGTTATTTATGTGAGAGTCAGATTGGGGGGGGGGGTAAATGTGGCAAATGTTCATTCAGTTGTATATTGAAATACTGATAAGAGAAAATGAACCATGTTAACATTGATGAGTGATGAATTTTTATAGAGAGTTTGATATTGTCTCATTTTATTTCGTCAAACAATTGTACGATAACATTGATTTACTGCCATTTCGTTGAGTGGTGGTGACTGAGTATTTCTGAATATCATCTGATGATTATTTCCAAGTATGAGAGTCTTTGAGAAATTGAGATTTGTACTATGTGATACTGTATGACTGCTGGTGAGGTTAACAAGAAGTTTGATAAGTATGCTTCCAGGGTAGAATGTGCACATATCACCTTTATCTATGCTTGTTGAGTTATGACACCATTGGATTGATGTCTTCAAAGAAGACATCTTAAAATTCATCGATCTCATCTGAGTGCAATGTAGGTAAAATTAAAACATAACTATAGTGTACAAGACATCAAAAGATTTGGAAGAAATTCATTATCATGTTTTTAGTTGAATGAGAATTCCATAAGTGACTGTATGCATAAAGAGATATCAAGTTTTGACTGATTGGTAAAAAAGATACCCCGGGTACATTAAATTATGTATATCAGTAGTTTTTGAAATTTGTATGCAATGTCTTTAATTTTATTTAGTCATCAAGCAACCCCCATTGTCCATTATCCGTGTTGCAATATATGTTTTATATTTTATGTAACAATGTATTTTTTCGTGTTCTTTTGTGATATATGTAATAACAACATGGATGAATTACTGTGATTTCATCAATTTTTGTTGGCATCAATTTTCGTGGATGTTGTAAAAACAGACATTTTCCAGGATACATAATTTCGAGGACAAGAGCATTGCATATACAAATGATAATTAAACATATGTCTTAACTCATTGAACATTTAAATTCATGGATCTGCTAAACAACAAAATCCTCAAAAATTGGTGCTCAACAAATATTGATAAAACCACAGTATGTAAACAAATAAAATATTGGACCAAGCAGAATCTCTGATATTCCATTGAAATAATCAATACAAATGTCTGCTATGTTTAAAAAATTCAACAAGCATATATTTTAAGATAATTTTAAGTTGACATGGCCTGCTATGTTTTATGAATCAACAAAATTAATATCTTTGTATTAATTAAGTTCGCTGCATACCTTTTCATCAATTGCAACTGTGATATAACATTTTAATCCGTTTTGTTTCTCACCATTAAGAGAACCAGGTAGCTTTGGTGGTGTAGCACCCTTTTCATAGATGTTTTTGGAACAACACTTTTTGTTTGTGTATTTTTTTATATTGGAGAGAATTTCAAAAAAAACTTATTGATTCATAAAACTATATACAAAGTAGCTGCAGAACAAGTTCAAAATTTGGCAATACTGTCTGAATTCGAATTTGACAGATCAAAATCTGACTTCATTTGTAACCCTGTGTTTCTTCCCCTAACCACTTTAAGTTGTATTATTTTGAGATATTTGATGTAAATTCGACAATCATTACCAACTGCAGCAATTTTCAAAAACATCATTTTGTCTGACTATAGCAAGAAAGAGTTATCCCCCTTGTAGAGACTGGAGAACACATCTTACATCAATTTTAAAATGAGTACTTGTTGAATCAACTTGAATGTGCATTGCTGTGTAAAAATAGAAATATCATCATTGCAATTTTTCTCATGAGACAACATTTTTAAGAATGTGTAATTTGAATTTAACAATTATTTTTATTTGATGTGGACAGCAAAAAGCATAAATATGGATGGTAGTATATTACATGTACCAGAATAAATGCAAGTAATATAATATGGTAGTAATAAAATATTATTATAAAGCTGATATTTATTTAGTGGGATTCAATAATTTTCTCAGGGAATAAATGTCTTTGGCATACCAGGTCAGTTGTTTCTCTTTCAATGAAAAAATATACCTCAAAGGTGAAATAGTTTTCATACCGGCAATTGTCATTTCAGAACTCCAAAGTTGAACCATCACTTTTTGAATTGCTTTATTTATAAGATTGTAAGTATTAATGTATTTATTCTGAATGAAATTTAATATACTGTCTTAAGTACTATATTAATCATGGTATCGTTTACTTCTATGCTTTCATCATGACTTGTGAGTGAATACAGCAAATATTGTCTACTGATGAATTAAAATATTGCTATTACTGATTTGAAATTTTGTCATTTTTTAGTAGAAGATAAATCACTCAAACAAGAGCTTACAAGATTTATAGAAATATACTGATGTTAAATCTAGTTGTAATGGAGTATACTAGCTGCAGAACTGTAGCTCTCCGAAAAAAATTATACTGATAGACCAGAGAGCTACAGTGCCACCCATTGGAAAAACTGTATATTTATGCACAAAAAAGTGCGCTTGGTTCTGGATTAATTCATCCAAATTCTTCCCTCAATTGCAAAAAAGCTAGATTTCAATAAAGTCCTTACTCCTCTATCAATTACTTTCGTAGTTTACATCAGTACGAAGCGCATTGGTCCGAATTATCTTGAAAATGGCAGTATAGATTGGAGAAATTTTCGATGATATCAATTTCAGGGCCAGGAGGGCTATTAAAAACAATCACAAGTATAGTTGTCGTGGAAACAGTGAATGAATATGTTAGGAACACACGATTAATAATACCGTATGAGTAGAATTTTTAGCAAGGATCCTGGCATCGCTTAAATTGAATATTGCTAAAAATTAATTGCGTATTATTTGTAATAGCTTCTTTAGTTAACATTTTGAAATTGCTAAAAATGACTGTTTGCTAAAAATAAAATACCAGATTTTAGGTAGAAATCATTAAATTTGTGTCTCGCTAAAATTTCCACTTATATGCCGATAGGGTATTTTGAGAAGACAGTTTTAGAAACATGGAGAAATAAATCTGGAAACAGTGCACCTTTTTTGTGTGCAATAAATATACATTTTTTTCAATGGGTGGCACTATAGCTCTACGGTCTATCTATATTTTTTCGGAGAGCTACTCAGTTCTGTAGCTAGGAGTGTACATGTAGGGAGTGCTTATGAATTTTCAAGATTTAAGGTACATTGATACTCTGATAAGAGAAATAACTCTTAATGTTATAAATGTCTATTATTTTTTTTTTATATAAATTTGTCAAGTTGAAGTGGGTTTTTTGTCTAATTTAGAGCCACTCTATAATTGATTGTATTTTACTAAGTAGCATATTCATTTCCTTTGAAAAATCCTAGGAGTTAAAAAATCATTTTATCTGAGTGATTAGAGGGTTTATGAAGCTTAAAATTAAATATTTTAGAAAATAAAAAAAACAGTGGCAGAATAAATTGACATGTAGCAGATACATTTGTTCATAGAATGCACATGATATAGCATTGCACATCATGTAATGCCTTATTTGTGCATGGAATGCCCACAATAAATCTGCCTGCCATGTTATGCCCCTTTGCACATGGTAGCTTTGCACATTATGTGATGATTTATATGTGTAGGAGATGCCAATTTTGCTTTGGACCTATCATGTATCCCTCAATACAGCTTTGCACACCTTGTGTTATGCCTCACATGTGGATGTGTTGTTCACTATATAGCTTTGCTCTTCATGTAATGCCTTGTAAGTACATGGGTTGCCCAAAATACAGCTATATACTGTAATACATCATGTAAAGCTTCATAATGGAATGCCCACAAGTCAATATGGCTGTACAGTACATGTCATGTAATGCTTTATTTGTGCATGCAATGCCCACAATATAACAAAGTTGCACATCTTGATCAAGTTCTCTCCATAACAATATTTAAGGAATCACTGTCTAGTTTTGAGAGTATGCCAGGGCATCAACAATAGTGGGAAACATGGGATAATTTGCATAACGGGCGAAGCCCGTTATGCTAAAATTATCCCATGTTTCCCACTATTGTTGATGT
Source organism: Saccostrea glomerata (assembly GCA_003671525.1). Classification (NCBI taxonomy): domain Eukaryota; kingdom Metazoa; phylum Mollusca; class Bivalvia; order Ostreida; family Ostreidae; genus Saccostrea; species Saccostrea glomerata. Next base: position 142,212 of record PRKT01000512.1, on the reverse strand, counting down.
CCCTGGCATACTCTCAAAACTGGACAGTGATTCCTTATATTTTCATTTCATTGTGAAATAATATACAATTATGGACTTCAGTGTAGGTCGATATGTGGTTATAAGGACTCATGGCAATTGATATTGACCGAAGACACAGAAAGTGATAGCGACCGAGCCTGCGAGGTCGCTATCATTTTCTGTGTCTGAGGTCAATATCAATTGCCATGAGTCCTTATAACCACATATTGACCGTTCACTGAAGTCCATAATAGTTATATTATATAATCACTCAAAGTGAATGCACCGACACAGTCCTAACACAACGGACTTGGCTTTCATTACGTCACAATGGTTAAAATCACGTTTCTTTTATTATGACGTCACGTTCTACGTAACTTCAGTGCAACCGAACAGCTTGTCGTGCGATATCATTTTCCGCGGACGCGCTTTCACGTCGCTATCGCAAAAGGAGGAATGTCATGTGACGTCCTTTCAGCCAATGACAACTACGAAAATAATCCTCTTATATAATATAATTGTAGATTTAAACTTTAAAAATGTAGACATAGACTTAAATAACACGAGGACTTCCATGCCAATTTCAATAGTCCTCGCCCACTGACGTCAAACAAAGGCAGCGGCACGAGATTTACATGCATATTTGGCCTCCTTAGCGTCAGACACAGAGACAGATGCGCACGAGAATTGCATGCGTATTAGGCCTCCTTAGCCCCTGACCTATCGACCTGCCTAATTTACATTCCAGCCGAATTATCAAGAAATAAACTCCGTCAACTTTCAAAGAGTTATCACAGAGAAAAAAAATAGAAATGGAAATATTAATGTATTTAAATCAGCCATGAGCACCATGTGGGGTGCTGAAAAAGCTTTCAGTTTTGCACATCTTCATTTTACACCAGATAACATGAACTCCACACATATGGTGGTTAATACCGTATAAGCGGAAATTCTACTGAGACGCAAAAACTGGCAATTTATTTTTTGCAAGACATAATTTTGGCGATTTTGAAATGCTCATTAAAAAAGCTTAGCCTATTACAACTAAAATGCAAATGATTTTTAGCAATATTTAATTTTAGCTACTGTAGAAGTACATTTTTCCGCGTGGTATTAATTTACGCTATGTACGCGGTCACAGATAATCCGCGGAAATTTGTCCAAGCGTACTTAATATAAATGTAAGGCATATAGTGACAGTCAAGAAAATCCGCGTAATTTTCTACCCGCGGATTAAACAGAAATTGAGATTCCGCGGAATTATGACCCCGCGGAAAAAAGTACGTCTACAGTATCTCAGTACCCTCGCTAGTATATAATGTTGAAAATAAATCTTCGCTAAAAATTCTACACACAGTACAATTATTACTACAATATATTCTGCATCCTGTGAAATTAAAACTGAAGTCCTTTAGTTACTAAAATACTTTATTTTTGCTACAGAGATCTGTAGGACAGAATTGCACTACACAATGTGATGGTTATACTGATTAATAACAAGCACTTCAAACAACTTTTTTGGCTAACTGTGAATGGTTCAAGTCAATTCAGCAATATATTGTGAAAAAATCAAACAAATATTTTCAAAAATGTTTTCTGTATTTACATTTTTTTTTTTACTGTAAATTTAGCAATAATATTGTGAAAAAAAATCAAACAATAAGGTTTTCTTTTTGATTTTTAAAAAATGTTTTCAGTATTTACATTTTCTTTCACATGCTTTCCACTGATAAAGTTTATTGCATAAGATTTTGGCAAATTGAAATGAAATCAGCTTTATCTATATGATATAAAGTGAAAGTAAACTGGATAGGCTGAGTACGTAGAGATTTTGTTTGAATGGTTTAATCTTGAAAAACTGAATTTTAATCATCGTTATACAATGCATTAACAGGAAAATAATTTTGATGGACGACATATACTTATACACAATCATGTATAATTTTCATTAACAAACAAGACACATATAATGCTGCCATTTTTGCATATCAAATAATTTAATGTACAATATATAAAATGATGAATACTTTGGTTAAAAAGATGAATGTTTAAAATTCATAAATATATGAAGAGCATTTCTCAAAATTACAAAAGAATAGTAAAATGAAAACATCAGACATCTTAAAATGAATGGCAAGCACTTTCAGTGTTTAAAACTAGCACACTATGCATAAATAAAATCTTATGCTAGGCTACAGAAAAGCTACAGTTACATGAATGTGCTAGCTAAATCATAGTATACATGATTATAATTTACACATGTTAATAGTTTGATGTCTTTTAATTTTATAAAAATAGATATTATTTACATGAAATATAGTCGAAATAAATGATGTTTTGAATATAAAATGAATTTTATACAAAATCTTAAAACAACTTGATTAAAAAAAAAATTAGAAATATTGCATATGGCACTTTTAAATGTAAATTGGAACAAATTTTGTCATGGAAAAGTACTCTATCACAGGGAAGGAATGCTGGTTGAAATTATTTCCCATTAAATCGTAATTTTGATTTACACCATAGAGAACCTCCAGTCCTCTTCACTGTTAGAACTGTTCTGTTTAGAATTTCCAGACATTGATTTTAGCGTACTTTTGATGGAGCCTATTAAAGAGGAACTACTTTTTTCACTGGGGAACTTCTGACTTCCTCCACTGCCGACTTTCACCGCCTCCTTGTTGAATCCGTAACCATGGTCTACAAAGTCCGCGGAGGACATTTTGAGGGAGGAGTTGGATCCTGTTTTTAGGGATTCCATAGATAACATCATGTCCTCTCCGACCTCGAATATCGGATCAAACTTGATGTACGTAGATGATGTGCTGTGCCGCTTGCTGCTACTTTTGTGACTTTTGTTGGCGTTCTTGCTGGCATCACGACTTGAGATGACTGATATTGGATCCACATCCGTCTTTGGGCGACGTCTCACGACCTTACTGGTATCTATTTTTGAAACGTCAACCCCTCCAATAATCTTGGTCCCCTGGCTTCCACCAGAGATATCTTTCACTTGGTCAATGTTAGTTATTCCCATGCGACGTGAATCCCTTCCGCTGGCCAGCTCACTTCCGGCGTCCAGTCCGTTCATCCTGGAGTCAGCCATGATGGGTTCCATGTCATTGACTGCCACTCTGTAGGACGAGTTTCTCTGGACCAGTTCATTGTTCACCACTCCCTGAGTGTTCCGTACAGCCACTCTGTAGGAGTCCGTCCGCGTGCAGTCCATCAGGACGTCGTCACCAGGTGTAGGTTGGGGGTATCCGTCAGTCAAGCCGCTGTAGGAATTTTGATTGGTTAGTGAAGGAGGTGGGTTATTAAGTCTTTGCTGGAAGGATGGACAGCTCAGACTTTCTTTCATGGCCACTCTGTATGATCCTGTTCTATTGCTGTTACCTTCTCCCATTGCCACTCTGTAAGAATCTGTTCGATTGGATGGCTCACCAGGGGGTCCTTTGTGAGAGTTTCTATCATTGGTGGAATCTGCCAAGGCTACCCTGTAAGAATCTGTTCTATTGGATGATTCATCTGCATAACTAGAGCCACCATTGTAGCTAGAGGCACCCTTACTCAAGTTCATGACATTGACAACTGCACCTCTCTTGCTGTTACTAGGAGCCTGCTTGGTTGGTTTATAGTTTCTGGTCCTTTCTTGGTATTTGGTGCTGGTATAGTTCACCATGTGTTCAGGCAGTGAAGTTGTGGATTTCATTTTCCTCTCTGGTTCTGCTGCCTGAGCAGGTGCTTGCTTTGTTCTTCTCCTACCCCTCTCCACTGGTTTATATGTTGGTTCTGTACCTTGGAACCTTTGAGAGGGGGTGTCCCAATTTCTGGAGCGGTTTTCTAGTCTAGACGCAGAAGAGTGAGGAGTAGAGGTTGACATAGGTGGTCCAGAGAAAGTTTGGAAAGATTGATTTGCAGGTTGAGTGTCATTAAAAGAATCAAGGCAATTTGTTGTTATTGCTATTGTTTCAATTGTGGAACTTAAGTTGGAATTGTCACTAGTGTAAGTATACTGATTCTGAACAGAAGCAGAGAATGTGGAGTGTTCTGAGAGAGATTCAAATGATCCTGTAGGGGTGGTCATCATGGGAATATCCAGGTTGGATAAATTCGGGGAGCTGCATGTGCTTTCCATGGTGACATAAGTCAAACTGTTACTAAGAGACAAGGAGCCTGCAGATTCCAGCGAGTTGATGCTGCCAAAAGAACAAGTGCTGTACATTCCAGAATAACTTGTGGATGAATTTGATGCAGTTTGATTTAAGACAGCACCATTATGAACGGGAACAATTGTACAAGGTGGATAATGACCCTCTTGGGTTTTTTCAGAGGAGGGTGTTTTAATCGTGTCTCTTTCACTGGGCACTTTCTGAGACTCCTGAGATTTCCTTTCTGACGAGTGAGCGCGGGCGCCGGGTTTAACCACCAGTGTGGGGTGATACTTGAGTGGTATGTCTCTCCTCTCCTCCTGGACTGTCAGTTTATACACACCTTCTTCTGCTAAGTCAGCCACTTTGGTTTCTTTTCCATCTTCAGAAGAAGTGGGAGAGGAGACAAGTGGAAGCTGTAGAGACAGGGGCATTCCGGGGTTGAACATATTGATGACTGGAGAAAAGTTCAGAGACTTTGGTGTCTTTGGGCCACTCATTGAGCGGTCTGTACTTTTCAGAATTCCCGACTTTGGGTGATCCTCATTTGACTTTTTGTTCATGCATCGTGGCCAAGATTTTGTATAGTCGTATGGTTGTGCATCTTTTGAGTTGGAGTGGAATTTTTTTGGCAATGTCTGACAGTAAACACTTTCTTCTGCTGTGTTTGTCTTGTCTAAAGAACCCTTCCCCTCGAAATGAGAAAATGAGGAAGGATTTGTTGAATTTCCAAGAGAATTATTTTCACTAGCAACACTTTCACTGAAATTTTTGTTCACTGTGGGGTCACCCTCTACTGACGTCTGTCTACTGAGTGAGCTGTCCTCATCACTCATCACACACAGGGATGGAATGGAGGTTTTAGAGATCTGAGTTTTTGAGATCAGTCTGGAAGACATGGCCTCCTGGTCTGTATCAGAGAAAGAAGAAGAATCATGTGGAGATTTCAGACCAGCCCCTGAACATGAACTGGTTCTCTTTGGTGGTGCTGGAGGGCTTACTTTGTTAATGATCTTCCCACTGCTTGTTTTGGCTCCAGCATACTTCTCCCCTCCCTTGGGGTTATGGATGACACTGTCCACACTACACAGACTCTGGGAGTCCTTACTAATGGACAGCTCCTCTTCCTCCTCTTCTTCATCCACCAGTGTGGCATTGCTCTTCCTTAATCCACTGTCGTTGTGGAAGGATGTATAGAAGCCCTCCTGATCCACTGAATACACGGACGATTCCCCGTCGTCACACGGCGGGGGTCTCTTCTGTGGTGATGACATCATCAGGTCCAGAGCCAGGATGTTTTTCTTGGTCAATCTCGTGAGGGAGGACAGGGTCTCGGCACTACTGGACGTCACCTCCTCCCGCCCCAGGGCTCGCACCGCCAGACTCTTCAGCCAGGTCTCGGTGTCCAGCTTGGCGTTTACAACAGAACTCACGTCCCCCGCTACCGTGCTGGCGTCATCCCCGGTATAACCTCCTGTGGACTCTGTCCCACACCTACAAGTACAAGCAGAAGTAGGATATATTTATATTTCAATGAGACATTAGTTATATACATGTACTAGTACTAGCATATCTTATCAAAGATTTTGCTTAAAATTTTCCTTGTTTACATGAACTACCTGGGATTTTCTGAAGATTTATATTAATGAGTAAAATACTCCTTTTTAGCTGATTAAAACCTTAATGCAATATAACTACATTAAATTACATGTACTGCATTTGGGATATAGTAAACGAAAAATCCCTTGAATTGAAATTAAGTGCAGTTCAAAGTTGATTCCTGATATTTTGCATTAATTATGGTTAAAAAATTTTTGATGAAAAATATTCTCTCTTAAAATATATAAAAAAGAATTCTTCCCTCCCTTAACTCTCTTTTTTTGCATAGACAAATCAAAAGAATACATGTAACACATTCATGTGCAAAAATCTGTTTAAAGGGAGAAAACTCTTCTTCACTTTATTTTTCCTCACATTTAGATCTTATCAAGGAAAAAGGAAAACCTTTGATTTGTATTACATTGTATATAAAATCTTCCTCTACTAAGAGCATTCAATAAAATAAGTCAAAAAGCACAGAAATGGGAAGCATATATTTTTTGTTTAAAGAAAAATGTCTCAATTACATGTAGCATCATGGATTTCGAGGGCAATATAAGAACTTGATATTCTTACATTGAAATTTTAGAAGCTATTTGTTAAAACCCCTATCTTGTAAGATCTGCAAGCTGAGTTTCGTATATCACATATGTACAGGTAAATAAAAAACAATGAAATACTGAGAAAGCATACAAAAACAAAATAGGTATAGTGAATCTGACACCTCGACACGTGCGTTGAAATGAAAAGCCTTTAACTAGTAGATTAGAGAAAGCAAATTTATTACTCCTAATAATAAGGATAAAGAATTTTTCTGTTCTTTACAATAGCCCTGACATATTGAGGTGAGAGTTCCTTTAGTCTTTTATTCTGTTCTGGCATTAATCATCAGATTATAACTTAAATAGCCCTCTTAACTATGGCTGATCAAATCAAGGCACCTACTTATTACATTTTTAGATGGCATTTTGCTTGATTGAAAAATCATGTGATATTCATATTTGTATAAGGGAAAAATAACTAGCCGTATTCTCTCTCCAGAGTGGCACTCAATGATTTAACTCGAGAATTCAAGAAAATTTGAAAAAATAACTTCAGAACTGCACGTACACCCATGATTTAATTGGGGGAAAAAATTTAAAATATATTTATTTGTACATGTAACTTTAAACTCATTTTCAACTTATTATAAACTGTACTATAAGTTTGGTATTCAACAGACTATATTACCACGAGATTACATTTCTGTATTTTACAAGGACAATTATAAAAGTACGCTATGATTTTATCCTACGTTTACCTGCTTTCTGGAGGAATGGGCGAGTCTCGTCCGGAGTCATTACCAAGGGAACACTGCGATGTGGAGTTAGGAATGGTCTCGGCTTTCACCACGTGGTCACTGTCCAGAGAGTGTCGATTACTACTGCTACCACTCCAGTGACCTACAAAACACAGGTCAAGGTCATTAGTACTAACGTTTGGCATCTACCTTAAAACTGTTTCTTTCTATTTTTTCAATATCTTAAATCAATTAACGATTGTATCTTACTTCAATGATAATTTTTCTTATAGATTAAATCTTATGTATCGTTAAGGAGATTACTGAATAATATCACTAAATACTTCTTTAGGGGAGGTGGGGGGAGGTAATGGGGATGGGGGATTAATTTGAATTTATAATTGTCAGTAGCTCTGTCCAATGTTTCTGAGAACAACAATGCACTAAGAGTTTTAAATGATTATGTTTCATAATAATTATGTTTCTTTGCGTTTTATTGTCCTGTGATTAGAGGATGTTATGGTTAAATAAGTAGTTTATTGATCCTAGAGGAGTGATGTTGACTTTTAATACGAGCTGTTCAGGAAACGGCTGGCATGCTTGTGAGTATTAGATTAACATGTTAACCCGATCCTAACGGTCCGACTTAAGAATATCTAAACAAGCTAACATTGATCTCAGGAGCAGCCTGGGTAAAACTATCGCGGAATTCACAGTTTGTGCAGAATAGAAATAAATATTGCATGTCAATGTCCAATTCATCAACAAATACAAATCAAATAATGCCAATACAAATGCATGCAGTGGTTTTATTGCCTACTAAAGTGACACACAATCCCAAGGGGAGGAAATGATTCGTGTTTTTAATTCAATTTATTGAAGAAAAACTACGAATAAAAATATTAATGTCATGTCAGATCAGTACATTCCAAGGTGAACTGGGTGATTCTTGCTTGGTGCTTTTTTAAAGCTTACTTTTTGCAAAGAATGCATTTCTGAATATCTGGTCATTTGATTAGCTTGCATAAATTGTAACATCATCAATAATTCTCAATATCAAAACTTTAATGTACATTTTTATGCCCTTTTCAAATATTACCTTTTACTCTAATGGATTTAAGAATACCTACATACGCACTTCTTACATCCTAGGAATAATGAAATGAAAAAAAAAGTACTGCAGCAACATGCATATTTAATGTCAATGAGAAAACCAGTTTGGAAACTGTTCCCTGAACATAAAAAGCATAAAGTACGTTTTACATTCTGAGTTTATACAGGGAGAGAAATTTTATGTTATCTGAAAAAGACTGCCAATCTGTGTTACTTGGGGGGGATTATTTAACCTTACCTGTGGAAAACAGGTGCCTTAGGACATGACCCCCCCCCCCCCCCCCCCCCCCCCCCCC
>PRKT01000512.1:117494-133755 GCA_003671525.1 Saccostrea glomerata | reverse complement strand
CCCCCCCCCCCCCCCTTTCCATATACTAGACCCCTGGGCCTTTTCAACTTTTTTCTCTTAAATTATCTTTCAATCAATCAATGACATATTTGTGATAAAATGTATACCAACAATTCAAAAAATTAACTAAAACAAATGTTTTATGAAATCTTAACCTTACATTCTATTTTGAGTGGGGTACAATTTTTTTTTTATAAAATGATTGTTTAAGTAAATTTTCTGAATTGATAGAAAAAATTAAATCACAAATGTGTCTTACATATTATAAATTACGTTTAAAAAGTCGAAAAGGCCCAGGGGTCTATATTGGGGTAAACTTTTATAATTTTACCTGAGGAAGACAGTGGATCTTTGTAACTGCAGGGAGGGGGTGGGTGGGTGTGTGGGTAAATTTTTACATTACCTGAGGAAGACTGTCGATCTGTATAACTGGAATGCCTCTTGGAAATTTCCCTTAACTTGACAGAAGTTGTCCAGTCCTTTGGCATGGACTCCCAGGGAAACTCATTTCTTTTGATATTGCGACGGGGTAAAGTATTACACTCAGTCTCAAATCCATAGTAAGTCCCCGGACCAACCCTCAAGTTCATTTCTTTTCTAGTCAGCATGTTATCAGGCATACTGGGCATTTTGGCCAAATTCGAGGGACTAGAAACCTCAAAGTCTATGGCGTCAAGGTCTAGGGACTTTGGTCGCGATTTGTGGATTTTCTCGACAAGTCTGTTCCCGCTGTTGCTTCGTACCAGGGATTTGATTTTATTACTGATGATGCTGCCACGCTTAGTGAGACGGGAATGTCGACTGTCATTAGAATTATTACTATTCAGACTTAGCTCACTTTCATTAAGTCCGGCAATCTGAGCTTTTCGCTCAATGAGGGCCTTCGCAGAATTCAACTTGGCACATCTTGGAAGTGATTTTGATCTACGACATGGAAAAAATTTCATGATTTTAGGTTCCTTGAACAATCTCTCGTCCTCTTTCCTCTCTTCGATTTTGGCATCGATTTCATCCAGATACTTTGCCATTTCCTCGTCCCTTGGAACCTCAACTTCTAGAACATCCAAATCGTCAAAATTATAGTCCCTAACGTGGTCCCGACCACTTGTACTCACTCGCTTCTGTTCAAACATTTCGATTTCCTGCAGAATACTTTCAGACACACCAGATACAGTTCTCCTTCGTTTCTTCTTTTTGACGTCTTCATATTCTATTTTAGCGAGGACTTTCCTGAAGGACTGCATGCGATGGAATCCCGTCCCAGAAGTGTCTATTTTTATCACTTCAGACGGGGGCACCACTACGTCTTTGGACTCGTTTTCTTTATCTTTCTCCTCCTTCGGGTGATCTTTCTTTTCCGTGGGGTAAAGTTCATCTGTGATGTGGATTGTTTTCCTTCGTTCTTTCAGTTTCAACTTCTTGTACTTCTTCTCAAAAGTAAACACATCTTGTGACTGAAAAAATAATAAAAGTCCATCAATAACTCTCTCTCTCTCTCTTTTTTTTTTTTATTTCATCCTGACCTACAAATAGTTTCTTACATATAATTATTTACAGAAATGAAAATTTTAGACTACCAAAAAGTAATTAATTCTCTCAACAAAGTATTTATAGGAACAATTGATTAACCGTACCTTTCCGAATCTATCTTTCTTCATATTGACCAATCTTTAGTGACTACATGTATCTCACAATGCATATGAAATCTATATCCAGCTATCTACCTGCTTCAAGGTGTCAAGAGGACTACTCAACTGACAAATACTTCCATTCAGAAGTTGTTTTTGTTTAATTAACTAATTAATATTTAATTATAAAACATCACCTAATGATGTAAAAATGTTGTCATTAGTGGTTGAATGAATTTAAAACTCATTGGATAAACTTTCTGATGAGCAATTAGGCCAGTAGTTATCAATAAATGCCACAATGGAAGCATTTGTGGTGGCAATTCTGAAATGACCATTAAAACTGTATTATCTAGTGATTTTCATAACTGCATGCACCCATATTTTTCATAATTACTGACTAAATACTTGTATATTACAGCAATCCTATAAAACTGTTATATAACGGCTGCAGACTTTCAGATCATTGGAATGACAAACTGGACAAAAAAAACAAAGAGTTAAAGATCCATCCTTTCTTAAAATGAAAAAAAAACAACTTTGAACTAGGCAATGCTTTTGATCTCATGTTTTGGGTATAATTTCGGCATTACCACTATATGCATTATCCAGCTAAAGGCATATTGCATAAAATAAAATAATTTAACATTCTTTCTCTTGCTTTTTTTATCTATGGTATCTTGCAATGGTTGTAAAGAGTTTCTGTGACCTTGGCATTGTCACCAATTCAAAACTTCGCCTACTGACAGGTATGCTAGCTAGGGTTATTTAGGTCATTTGTGGACAAGTTTCTTCGACCTTTCAAGGCCACAGAAACCTACAATCAGACAAGAGGCCCATGGGCCTTATAGGTCACCTGAGCATCATGCAACAACTTTCCAATGATTGAGTTTAGTTCATGTTTTAAACTAGACACCATGGCATTCAAAATTTTGAAAAAGGAACCATTACTCAACATAACTATACACTTAGATTTAACGTATTTTCACTATATTCAATAGAGCCGCGCCCTAACACACCCTTGACCCTGGGCCATAAAATTCACATTTTTAGAAGAGGCATTCTTGCTCATCATAACTATGTGCTTAGTTAGTTTATTTAATACCCAGGAGCAGAGAAGAAGATTTTCAAAGAATTAATGTATTTTCACTATATAATCAATAGAGCCCCGCCCTAACACCAGAACCCCTGACCCTGGGGCCATAACATTCACAATTTTGAAAGAGGCATTCTTGCTCATCATAACTATATACTTTTTTAGTTTATCTAATACCCAGGAGCAGAGAAGAAGATTTTCAAAGAATTCATGTATGTTTACTATATAATCAATAGAACCCCGCCCTAACACCAGAACCCCTGACCCAGGTGCCATAAAATTTAAAATTTTGAAAGAGGCACTTTTGTGCATCATAACTATGTGCTTAGTTAGTTTATTTAATACCCAGGAGCAGAGAAGAAGATTTTCAAAGAATTCATGTATGTTCACTACATAAATCAATAGAGCCCCGCCCTAACACCAGAACCCCTGACCCAGGGGCCATAAAATTCACAATTTTGAAAGAGGCATTCTTGCTCATCATAACTATGTGCTTAGTTAGTTTATTTAATACCCAGGAGCAGAGAAGAAGATTTTCAAAGAATTAATGCACTTTTACTATATGATCTATATTGCCCCACCCTTACCCCAGAACCCCTGACCCTGGGGCCAAGAATTTCACAATTTTGGTAGAGGACTTTATGCTGATTATCATCATGCCAGCAGTTTGACGGCTAGATGTCCAGGAGTAAATAAGAAGATTTTTAAAGTTTGTTTTAATTTTGGTGGTTTTGGCCCCACCCCTCAGGCCCCAGGGGGGCAGGGGCTATAAATTTCACAATTTTTGTTCCCCTTCACACATAGATGCTGTATACCAAATTTGGTTGAAATTGGCTCAGCCGTTCCAGAGAAGAAGCTGAAAATGTTCAAAAGTGTACGATCGATTGACGACGAACGACGTACGACGACGGACAAAAACAGATAGCAATAGGTCACCTGAGTGACCTAAAAAAAAGTACAATTCTTACCCTTCTTGGCAGGTTGAAGTCTGGAGAGGAGATCTTGGGTTCGTTGAGCGCAACTGGCCAAAGTTTGAACAGCCGGGACGTACAGAGTCCATCCTTCCTGTAGAGGTCCGCCCCGCGCATGATCTTCCCGGGGGACGTCTCTCCCAGCGCGTAGTGGTCCTGTATACAGTGGGGACGGTTGTCAGAGGTGAAGAGGTCACAGTCAAAGCCGTGCTTAGCAACATGATGGTCATGACAATGGCTGAACTTAGTCAGGTCACCAACAGCTGTAAAACAAGGACAAATTAATCAACTTAGACTTATAATTACATCTATGTTTTAGGAAGTTTATTATCCATAACACAATTATTCTTTCATACCAGAATTTCATTTAAGAAATTAAACCATCAGATTCAAGACATGTTTGGTCCATTTATTTCTCATTTGTTTTCTTTACGATTCACAATAAATACTTTTCTGTCATAAAAGCCTTCTCCAGACAATTAATCACTGCATGTTGGTATGTATAATTGTGCTGATGAGAGGACAGTTAAACTCAAAGAAGACAGGTTAATATTGGAGAGTAGCAGTTGTACTGGTCTGTCATCAGACAGGTATTAAATGAGCCAGTGAGGACCGTTAGAGTAAATCTCTGACAACAGAAGACACAACTGTCTGAGGAGACCACTGGTCAGAATCATATCTAATACTTTAAAGTACTATTTTAAAAAGAATATTTCCATAACACAATTAATGATAGGTGGCAGTGAAAACATTCCTCTTTTTCCTTAAAACACAAAAAACACTACTGCTCAAGGAAATCATATGGTTGGCAGAAGTAAAATGTACGTATGACCCCAAAAACTCCCTAGACGTATATTATTCATTAATTAATTAAACTGCATGTATATGATGTAGTTATTAGTTTAACTCAAAAGTCTTAATATGCTCAGTAGATATGCTTGGGTATACAGTACATTAAATTCATCCCTTTGGGGTACAGTCAGAGACATAGATCATTTACTATCACCTTAGAACAGTTTAAACATCATAATTCTAAATACATAAAAAAAAAATCGTATTTCTGAACTGCAATTGTTACTCATCATGCTCCAGGAGACCTAGCTGTATTTACTTTTAACAAACAGCCTCCCTGCACTATGGGACCTCAATCTATACATTTATATGTTCATCTAAGTCTACATGTAATATTGTTATTATCTTAATGTAATATGCCAACAGCATTCTTTACAGTGAATTAAACATGCGATTTAAAAACATATTTAAGTTATCTGCCCACTAATTTCTGAATCACACAAAATAAAGTAGAAATTCTATGGCCTTGCATGTTAAGGGTAATGTATTTGGTCCTGAGGAATTCAATACAAACAGTTCTCCCAGTCTACACACTGGAGTATTTGTTTAAAAGTTAGGTTATTTTTTTTTCCGTTACCTTTCACTGGTGACAAAACTATGTGGATTTTATTTCGGGGGCCCATCTCGTTAGCAGTTTGTTCACTTTGACCTTACAATTCAGTAGCCGTGATTAAATGCCACCTTTTAATCTTTTTTGCCTACAGTAAGATTTTCACATTTGTACTACAAAACTTACTTAAGAAATAATAATAAATTAGCTTTGTTAATTAGTGATGAGAGTATACGGGGTTCCCCCCTCTGGGCCTCGTTGCTTCTATTGATTTGACCAGGAATTGGCCTGTGGGTTTTAGCGGGACTAAGGACCACTTTAGAGCCACATGTTCCCTCCGTACAGAAAGGGTGGTCCATAAATCAATACACAGGCTCAAATAACCTCTGTCTATAGGTTTTAGTTCTATTAATTTAATTATAATACAATACGTGATCTGAGAGTTTTTCACTCTTTTGTTTTTAGACATGGACGTTAAAATATGATGAACACTATTGTCATTCATATCATACTAGCCAGCAACCATTCTGGAGTATATATGAGACAATTTATAAATTTCTTTAATTACAAATTGAGAGATTGCTAAAATTTTCCTTTTTTTCTTTATAAACAAATTGTTAATTGAAAGCAAGATATAATTTTTTTTTTCAAATCAAAAAAACATTTTAATTATCAATAAAAATATTGAATGACCTTACTAAAAAAATTTAAAATCTTCCATTGATATCTCTTCTTTACCAAATATTCAGTCCTCAAACAAAGTGCATAATTCTTTTTTTAAAAATTGTTATTTTATATATAATAATAATTTAACAGTAAAATTAATGACACTGTCACACAGTTTCAGTCATTATATAAAAATTGTGCATTATACTCATGAAAATGTGACGTGGTAGCTATAGAAATCACACGATTAGTTTCAGACAATTATATCAGGGTACATTTTTTATCACACACAAAGTGACATACATGGAATGTTGTGTTCAGATGATGCGAGACACACACCGTACAAAGCAGCCTCCGATACGCCACCTACATCACAGATTTAAATATTAAATTTGTTTTTTAGAATAAAAAATTTAAAAAATGTGAGATACATTTTAAATCGTGATTTTAAAGATGAAAAAATTAGAATCATAATGGGACAAACAGATTTCTATCCAATGCATATAGTTTACATTTTTATTCCTTTTAACGCATTGACTTTTGAAATACATAATTATATGACTGATGTTTAATTAACGATATATAGAATTGTTTCTCAAACCCATACAGTCCCCTAACACAATGTCTGTGTGACTTATGAAAGTCAAAGATGTTTATAATTATATACTTACTTTTTGATTGAGAAATCTCTGTAAATTAAACCAATAATAAAACAGTATAACAGCTAGCAGAATAACACAAAAAATATATATTTATTTAAAAGAATTCTTCATAACTGATACCTAAATAGCCTTTCTTACACAATTACGGCAAATTCTGATCATAAATTTGATTTATTAAAAGCTAGCCTTTAATGAATAGTGAATGAAAATAGATCAATAAAAGATGAAACTTAACATTTAGGAACGGTCTTTTCTGTTGTTTATTGAAATTACTAAAACATGTAAATAATTTCACGGACTTGTGCAACAGATTTGTTTTACCATTAAATCATCTTTACAATTTCAACACAATAAATCAATACACATTAGAATACCCTGATTGGAAATTATACACCCTGCTACGCTAAATGGCTGTCCCATTGATAATTGATGAGGCTGAACCTATAACTCTGTCATTTAAGCTGTTTCAGCCATTTTTTGACAAAGCTTATTGAATTTCTGTTTTTTTAATATTCGATCTGTGCTAAGTATGTTGCCATTTACATTTTTCCTATGCAAGAAATAAATTAATATAAATTCAGTTATCCTGATCTAACAGATCAGGTCCCATTGAGGAAAAAGACTGATGCATTTATCAAAATACAACCTCTTTGATGAAACAAAATCTATACAAGGCATTCAGCTTCTTATTGTTGAAGTTTTGTTTCAAAGTGATTCAAAAATGTTCTGCTAACATAACTGTTATTTCAATAATTTGCATAAGTTATTTTGCATATACTGGTTATCATGCATTGATGACCTTGCTTTACCTATCTTATAATACGTACTTACTTTCTATCTTTTCTATCTTTGTATCCACCTAGTCTGTACTCAAAGCCAAATATCATGCGGGTAGTTATTTTTAAATACTCAATCAAAATTGTAGTTTGAGCAAAATGCAGATATCAGTTAAAAATCTTTGTGACAAATACTCATGCAAACAAGAAAATCAGATAAAATATAAAATAGTTTTAGCCTAAATTGACACACATTTAATGTTAGGTTTTAGGACATGTTCAAGTAACAGATTTACTTTTTGGTCAGAGGTAAAGAAGGTCACAGTCCTCTTTATGTGGTAATATATTGTCACCTAGCATTAACAAATCTTGATTGAGCGGACCACCTTGTTTGATGCCTCCCTCGTTTTTATGATGCTTTACTCATTCCTCTGTTCTGGAGAAATGCTGAAATTATTCTGTCAGTTTTACCTTAATTTTTCATGACAAAATTTTGTTATGGGAGGCATGATTGCTAAAACAATTAAACTTAATATTCATTACTTAAAACTCAACAAATCATAAACTTATAATCAAAAAGCTTTTTTCAAGATTAATAATCAATTGATGTCAGAAATTAAATTTTACACTGTATGCATTTTAGTCTATTTAGTCTATTCTAGATATCCTTTAATTTCAATAAAGACTGATCAGTGATCAAGTTTGAATGAAGAATTTAAAACTGCGGGTCAAGTTTCTCACTCTGTAAATAAATAAAATGGGGTTTCTTTAGGTCAATAGAACTCAAAGTTTGGTTCTTGATAGTATTATTGTTCAAACAAAGATCTTAAAGAAACAATCTGGTAACAGAGCTATACCATTATGACATTCTGCTTACAAATTGTCTTCTGAATTTTACGGTTTGGTAGCTATGAAAGTAATCTATCCATTTACAGTGGGTCTTTAATCAAATATTTTTATTACTGTCTACATAAATTGTAGTACTTGGGTACATTAATGGTTAAACTTCAGCCTTAAAAGTTGGTATCAGTCAAATAAATGGAGAAAAACCGGACTAACATGGCCATATAAATCTATACAGTCTACTTTATAGCCTTAAAATGATCAAGTATACATTAAACACAACAGGTCAAAGGTCTTAAATATGGATATATCCTAGTTATGCAAGATATGGAGACATTAATGCTGGCTATTTCAGCTACCATAGAAAGACTTCAGGATCAAAACCCAAATCGCAGAATTCCACATATTTTTACGCATCATGACTATTGCTCTATATATATTTTTCTATTGACAAAGGTGTTGAGATATATTGACTTAAAATCTGGGCACAGTGTCAAAAATGTTTCTTAAAGAAGAGTCACGGTAAATATAACTCCTGTCAAATCCTTCTAAAAAATTTAAATGTTTTACACACACTTCAACATGTTTAATATTAAGGTACATTTGGTCTTCCGCTAAACAGATAAACTTGCATGATACGATGACGTATCTTTGTCAGAATTTAATGAAGGAGTTGTAGAATTAAGTAATGATAAAACTATGTTTTTACATCGTCGTAATACTCCTTCATGCCATCAGGTTAACTGTCTATGTTTGTGAAATTCAACACGTTATGCTTTGAAGATGATCCTCAGATAATTTATTGACATATTCAAATTTAGACAATACGAGATAACGACCCTCTGTAACTTCAAAGTGCCTTGTGACCTCAGCCTTCAAACAGGGCACCTAAGGCTCCATGTTTTATAAATTTAAAATATATCAAAGGGCCAATCTTTTAGAGTCCACATTCAAATCCATAAAGAGTTTAAAAGTCTTTTTATTTCTAGTTGTTAAAATGTTAATAAAATGACAGACGTACATTTTTAAAGATATACACTTAAAAATCTTTATATTTAATGTTTCAGTGCCTTATATAAGTTTCCTGTATGCATAAATCTAGGGTCAAGGATTTTAATAAAACTAATGATAGTAAATAATTAAATTAAACAAGTCCTACAGAGTTAATTGTTCTCGGTGAAACATTATTATCAAAACTGATTTCCCCCTCTGAATGACATATATATTATCACTGTCCAACCCAGAGCAGATTGCTGACTTCCGCACAATATAGCTCCAAATATTGACATAAGATTCAGGCCCGATACCGGTCATCCAACACCTTCCTCTGTCTCAAAGTAAATTGAAAAACATTGTTAAAATTCAATTCAGTATCACCATAGTAACCATCGGAGGAGGTGAAAGGGACTAAGAGGTCAGGCGGACAAAGCTTTTGTTGTTTGTCGAGGCGGCCCGAGATAATGATATTTTGTGCTGTACGATTGGGAGGGATAACGACAGTATCTTTTAGCTCTGCAGCTCAGGTGAAACGGCAACAAATGAGGAATGTGCATGCAAACGTCAAACCATATGCATGCACCTGAACTCCTGACTGCCAATCAGATGTCAGCGAATTTGGCATTTCGATAAGAAATTTTGTTGGTTTCTAGATTTTGTGCTTATTGGCGACATGCTTTGAATTCAATCAGTGCAAAATCTGATTGTCACTGTGGCTGAGACACATAATTTGTCTATTATAAGGTTTTGCGGACTCCCCTTTAAATGTGAAATGGAATTTTATAACCTGCAGGGGGAAACTTCAATCAAGAGAGAAATGAAATATCAGTACATTAATAACAATTGCATGAATTGATAGGCAATCATGAGCCTTAATAATGGAAAAGATTAAATCAGATTAAATGTCTAAATCCATTATTACAACACCTTTCACATATTATATGAATTGAGTTTACATGATTCAAGTTCAAACATTACAGGAGTGAATTTCTTGACTTTATTTTGGGTTCTTTATGAACATGCAGTTACAGAAATTTAATCTCTTCAATAGGACAGCACTTAATCATAATCTGGTGCTGTATAAATGGCTTAACCTTTAACGTTAGTCATTAATATGTTGCCAGAAAAAAACCCTTAACTTTCATTATATTGATTCAGAAGACAGGCAACTAGTCACAATGCAACTGCGTTTTTTATAACCCAACTTTCTGGTACCTCTGATATCTTTAATTTTTTCCTCCAACCCTATTAAATTCAAGAGAATTAGGTTCCACTGTATGTTTTAGATAATTATCACTTGAATGGAATCCCTTAAATTGATGAGATCCCTGATTTACAGCTGCCTTTGAACTTAAGGAACAAATTTGTCTTCTGCAATGTATGCAAAACATAATATTGCCAGAGAGAGAGTGTGTGTCACTGTGTGACGAAAGAAGTAACTTTAATGGTGTATGGAAAGCACCTATAAGCTCTTTTACAATGCTAAAACAAAGATTGTTTGTCTGTCAGACCTCAGAAACTAGAAATCCTCCCTTCATGCAGCCATGCTTGAATGCTCTGACATCAGAAGTGTTAGAGGCTCTTCCTTTAATGGACCCACGGCAGACGCCAGACCAGAACTATAATACATCCCTCTGTAACTAACCATGTGTAGACCGCCCTAATCCTTTGATTAATTACAAACATGATGTTGTTCTGATTAGAGTGAATCAGAGAATGTCATACCTGGACAGGTACTTACAGGTGTGTGTATCTTTATATCTACCTCTATATGTATGTACAAGGTGATATTGTGTCTAACGCAGCGGAAGACCGGGAAGATAAGAGAGGTCTCCTCAATCATAATGACGGGGTCATCTCAATCATAATGGCGGGGTCATCGGACACAAAGTCAAGGGGCTGTCTCACCTGATACCACAACAAACGGCTAAAATCTCCCTGGTGTATTATAAGGAATCCATCTCTATTAACCCAACAAATGGCTAAAATCTCCCTTGTGTATTATAAGGAATCCATCTCTCCATATAACCCAAATAATGGCTAAAATCTCCCTAGTGTATTATAAGGAATCCATCTCTATACCAAAAAACTGGCTAAAATCTCCCTAGTGTATTATAAGGAATCCATTTCTCCATAGCCAACAAACAGCTAAAATCTCCCTAGTGTATTATAGGAATCCATTTCTCCATACCCAACAAACAGCTAAAATCTCCCTTGTGTATTATAAGGAATCCATCTCTATTAACCCAACAAATGGCTAAAATCTCCCTAGTGTATTATAAGGAATCCATTTCTACATACCCAACAAACAACTAAAATCTCCCTAGTGTATTATAAGGAATCCATTTCTCCATAGCCAACAAACAGCTAAAATCTCCCTAGTGTATTATAAGGAATCCATTTCTCCATAGCCAACAAACAGCTAAAATCTCCCTAGTGTATTATAAGGAATCCATTTCTCCATACCCAACTAACAGCTAAAATCTCCCTTGTGTACTATTAGGAATCCATCTTTCCATACCCAACTAACAGCTAAAATCTCCCTTGCGTATTATACAGAATCCATCTTTATATCTTTCAACTGGCTAAAATCTCCCAAGTGTATTTTTAAGAATCCATCTCTTAGGGATGTGCAATTTTATCGGTATACCGGTATATCGGGATTTTTTGTTGCCTGATCCGGATCGTGATACGGAGACCTAAATACTGGTATTTATAGGTACGTATAATAAAGTCCAGAAATTATTCATTTATTTGTTCAATCTTTCAAATTACAATTACACAAAGTCTAAAAAATGTTGTAAAAGGTGAAAAGAACGCCATCTTACCATCCAAACATAAATAATTTTATGTACATAATGATCCAAAAAAGTGAAATTTTGTTTTTCTATCAATTTTAAGAAAAAATAATGACTTTAGATTTAAAAATTGCTTGTAAAAATATCATCATATTATCATGATATTCTGGAAAAAATTGTGATATATCACGATACGAAAAATTTGGCGATACCCATCTCTACCATCTCTACATACCCAAATTTAAAGAATCTGTTTTTCTATACCTCAACAAACAGCAAAAATCTCCATGCAAAATTGAAGCTTATTATGAAGGTTTTTACAAGATGCCTTTAATCCAAGACACTGCAGCAAATATTATATAAATCAGGAGCACTGAAGAAAATATTGTTCATTTACGATAGGCATGTATGATATATTACATGTACCAGAATATCTTTTCACCTTGCACCAAATTATATGAAATTTTCCATTTATATAATAAGTTTAAGCCCAAATCTTACTTTGATCAACATATTAGTACATCCAGAAACAATTGTATCAATCAGCCAATAGCAAGACAAAAAAGAGGACCCGCACACCTTACTCGTACTTAGCAATATACTTACAAAAAAATCAATTAGCTTTAGAATTAGACTGCTGTAACAAACAGATCTAAGTAACGACTGGTAATATTACAGGTGAGATGGACAATAATCATAATGGCACCTGATCACAATAGGTGACAATGAGTGTATGACAGGGGGCTGTCAGGGAGACGTGACACTGATAAAGTAGTCATCACTGACCACGGACTAAAACTGACCAGGTACTCAATTAGAGGGCAGAGTGGTGAATCATTCATCACCTATGGTATTAATTCTAATGTATTCATTAAAAAGAATAAACAATTATAGAGTGTTGCCTGTTTTGTTCCATCAGCAAGATGTCAAGTCAAAGAGTACACATATTAAAGCTAAAAAGCTTAAATTTTATCAAGATTTATACATATATTGTTGCTCTTCACATATTCGTTGAAATAAAATGTTTCCTCCATACATTATCCAAACTCATTATTTCTATAATACTTAGAGAACAATCTCATCAAGACCGTGTCAAGATTTCAATATATTTTGAGTTTATTTGAACATATTGAATTGAAATAAATATGCACTGCAATATGGAATTGTAGAAGTTGTAAAATCTGGATTCTCTGTTTCAAAATTACAGACAGGACCTATATCTGATTCATGGTGTACGTACTTGCAAAATTAATGAAATATCGTTCATTTATGTTACAGTCCTTCCCAGTTTCTGCTTATAAATGACAAACTAATAAATGACGAATAGAATT
Source organism: Saccostrea glomerata (assembly GCA_003671525.1). NCBI lineage: Eukaryota > Metazoa > Mollusca > Bivalvia > Ostreida > Ostreidae > Saccostrea > Saccostrea glomerata. The sequence goes on along the minus strand of PRKT01000512.1, from coordinate 120,586 downwards.
CCTTTCAACACAATACACATTTTTTTTAAAGAAAATTTTAAATAGACCTTTTTACAACCGAAGAATTTACAAGTTCTTTATAACAAATAAACAGAAACATATTGAATTTTCTTAGGTTAAACCTGCACCTCCTTTGAGGATCATTGAAGGAAATCAATATGTTGGAGTAGTATTGAAAATATTTATGCACCATTCTTAAAAAATGAATGTAATTTAGAAGCCCTTTATAAAAAAAAAAGAACCTTTGATGATTCAAGTGTGTATTTCAAAATGGATTTTTTTAAAAGGAATTTTCCAATATGTTTAAGAAATGTTACATAAAAGCATCCTTGACTTCAAACGAATTACCAAAATAAATTATGACAGAAAGTATAATTTACAGTATGATAAAATTGTAAAATTTATGAAAAGAACAAAACACTCAAGTTAAGTTCATCATGAGAAGTCTCCTTTGGTTTGATTTTTTAGTAAAATATGTAGCTTATTTAAAAATCCTCGAGCTTACAAGATCAATGTATCAGTAAGCTAAATTTTAGAAAGATAAATATTAAGATCTCCTCTGAGTGTTACCAAAAGAACTATGTCAGTGTTTCATTACTGGTATGTAATTTTTGGTAATCTCACAAGATTTAAGAGTGTTCCATGAAAATCCAATATATAGGGCAAAATCTCTCAATATAATTCAGGGTAGCTTTGGGTGATTGTTTCAAAGGATTCCAAGTACATGTACTAAAGTCATTGAATGTTTTTACCATCCTTGTATAAACTATACCAATTTATCCTTGCAAAGTCATAAGCACACACAGTTTCTTCATTAAATTATTTTCAGCAAGTTTTCTCCAATAATAATAAATTAAAGTAAATATTATAGAATTTCAGGTACACGCAAGAACTATACGGGTACATCCAATGTAGAACTTAAGAAACCCTTCGACACGACCAAATATTTACACAGGGAATTTCTCCTATAGAGAGAAGAGTCCTCAAAATCTTATAAATGTCTAAAACCAAATTTCAAAGCTTTTGAAAGGTTTGTTATAAAAAAGAGAAAACACTTGAATAGGTGAAAAGGAAATGTTAACACAGTTAACAAGGTAAGAGTTCCTCTAGCCCAAAACGTGACTCACCAGTGGTCCACGATCAAAATGTAGGTCAAGAGAATCCAGGTAACAGATCGGACAGTGATTGAAATCAATAACAAGGAAATCAAAATTAACTTTTTGAAATGTATTCTCTGTCTTGTTGCTAGGGTATTTGATCTAGGTCATGGGTGAGTGCAAATAATTGGCTGCTTTTGTTCAATAGGGGGTGATGGCCACAAATTAACAAAGAGTGTCTTCTGAATTTTTTCACCTTTCCAGGTGTTTTATTGTATGAACTACAGGATGTGTTTTATTACCTGAAGGCATATTACTTCCCCCGACAGAAAATAAATTTATTTTTCCTTTTGGTGAGCCACAACTTCAAAGATAAACAGGCATTTTGTAAGTCTAATACATCTTATTGACAAATCTGAAGCAATTTTCTGTAAACCACAGTCTCTTAAATTATCACTTTAAAGAAGATATTTAGAACATTCAAGAAATTGCACAATATCTATATATATATCATCTTAATACAGTCAGGGGTGGTACTGAAAGAACAATCTCATCAAGACCGTGTCAAGATTTCAATATATTTTGAGTTTATTTGAACATATTGAATTGAAATAAATATGCACTGCAATATGGAATTGTAGAAGTTGTAAAATCTGGATTCTCTGTTTCAAAATTACAGACAGGACCTATATCTGATTCATGGTGTACGTACTTGCAAAATTAATGAAATATCGTTCATTTATGTTACAGTCCTTCCCAGTTTCTGCTTATAAATGACAAACTAATAAATGACGAATAGAATTCCTTTCAACACAATACACATTTTTTTTAAAGAAAATTTTAAATAGACCTTTTTACAACCGAAGAATTTACAAGTTCTTTATAACAAATAAACAGAAACATATTGAATTTTCTTAGGTTAAACCTGCACCTCCTTTGAGGATCATTGAAGGTAATCAATATGTTGGAGTAGTATTGAAAATATTTATGCACCATTCTTAAAAAATGAATGTAATTTAGAAGCCCTTTATCAAAAAAAAGAACCTTTGATGATTCAAGTGTGTATTTTAAAATGGATTTTTTTAAAAGAAATTTTCCAATATGTTTAAGAAATGTTAAATAAAAGCTTCCTTGACTTCAAACGAATTACCAAAATAAATTATGACAGAAAGTATATTTACAGTATGATAAAATTGTAAAATTTATGAAAAGAACAAAACACTCAAGTTCATCCCAAGAGGCCTCCTTTTGTTTGATTTTTTAGTAAAATATGTAGCTTATTTAAAAATCCTCGAGCTTACAAGATCAATGTTTCAGTAAGCTAAATTTTAGAAAGATCAAGATAAATATTAAGATCTCCTCTGAGTTTTACCAAAAGAACTATGTCAGTGTTTCATTACTGGTATGTAATTTTTGGTAATCTTACAAGATTTAAGAGTGTTCCATGAAAATCCAATATATAGGGCAAAATCTCTCAATATAATTCAGGGTAGCTTTGGGTGATTGTTTCAAAGGATTCCAAGTACATGTACTAAAGTCATTGAATGTTTTTACCATCCTTGTATAAACTATACCAATTTATCCTTGCAAAGTCATAAGCACACACAGTTTCTTCATTAAATTATTTTCAGCAAGTTTTCTCCAATAATAATAAATTAAAGTAAATATTATAGAATTTCAGGTACACGCAAGAACTATACGGGTACATCCAATGTAGAACTTAAGAAACCCTTCGACACGACCAAATATTTACACAGGGAATTTCTCCTATAGAGAGAAGAGTCCTCAAAATCTTATAAATGTCTAAAACCAAATTTCAAAGCTTTTGAAAGGTTTGTTATAAAAAAGAGAAAACACTTGAATAGGTGAAAAGGAAATGTTAACACAGTTAACAAGGTAAGAGTTCCTCTAGCCCAAAACGTGACTCACCAGTGGTCCACGATCAAAATGTAGGTCAAGAGAATCCAGGTAACAGATCGGACAGTGATTGAAATC
>PRKT01000512.1:94851-111406 GCA_003671525.1 Saccostrea glomerata | reverse complement strand
AGCCCCCCCCCCCCCACACACACAATCGTGAATAACTTATGACCGGACAGAGTTAGAGGAATGACAACATATCCACAGGCAAGCATTCCGCGGGTAATGGGCACCATGGGAAGGCTTTATGGGGCTGTCATTTCGGGGTGGGGGTGGGGTGTCATACAAAATACTGACGAACATTGTGAAAAAATAAAGGGTCTAAATCAATTCTTTTTACGTTTACAAATAATCTAGAAATAGTTAGTTTTTTCAAAACAAAATGAATAAAATGAGAATGATATTCAACAAGAAGGAACCTTTTCTATTTACATAAGTGCAAATAACAAATAGATTTTTTATGATCTCTACATTTTTTCCAGTATATATATACGATAGATAAAAGCCAAATGGTAAGAATCCCCGTAGTGTTTGTGATATGCAACTCATTAATATTGGATCATTCTATGGAGTTCTATATGAACGCATTTAAAGTTTTTCCGTAACTGTAGGTTTTCTGGGAGGAGTGTAGTTAAATGTCACATGCGATTGGCGTTTCTTAACTTATCTTTTCATTACTATAATTATAGTAAAGGGGATATTTTATTTATGAAAAGAAAACTTCAAAACGTTAAGCGCCTGTGTTAAATGTCTATCAATTTCGATTTTGAAGACCAAATTTTTAGACTAAAACAGACTACTGACAAACAAGTTGATTTTACAGTATTTTAACAACCTCATTAAATATTATCATTTCATATATTCTATGGTCGTTTTGATGACCTTATTAGCGAATACTACTATAAGCTCAGCGTTTTCTCGAGCTCCTTCTCATGTACACGTTTTTCAGTAAATTCTATTTCCCAAGGCCAGCTTATAAAGAAGCACAATTAGTGTCCATCGGTATTCCAACAATTTATTGGAAGACCTGGTCTTTGAAGACTACTTTTCAGGAAAAAAACTGACGATATTAAATTTTCTATAACTTCTTCGGGTTAGATATATTGCTCCTACATGTGTATATTTCCTGACACTTCATAACTTTTTTGAAATACCATAATTACTACTTTTACGAAATACACATGTAGTTTTTGCTACTATATCAAAAACACATAAAATTCATAATGACGATACACAGCATACTTTTGGACATTTAAGAGGGCTATAAAGCATGTGTACTTTTTGTCATAAGATATGCAAAGTACCAGGGACACAATCCACTTGACTTTGGCCCTTAAATTACTTTTAAAAAATAACCGGAAAAGTGTAATCTTACGTCTTTTGAATAATGAGATGCATGGCATCAGAAATTTGATGTATATAATTTTACGTGCTGAAGACCTCGCGCCACTTTGCATATATACCATATGTCCGATACTTAATGATAGTCTATACTTCACTGTTCCATATTGTGGTCTGCCATGTTTTCATCTCTTACCTACAGTCCATACGTCACTTTTCCAAGTGTGGTGTGACAAGTTTTTCATAGCATACTTAGAGACCATACGTCACTGTTTACAGTGTGGCATTACAAGTTCCGTCACCGCTTATTAGAATCCGTCACTTTTTAAAAATGTGGCATTACAAGTTCTGAAACCACTTTCTTACAGTCCATACGTCACTTTAACAGTGTGATGTGACAAGTTCTGTCACCGCTAACTTAGAACCCATACGTCACTGTTTTACAGTGTGATGTGACAAGTTCTGTCACCGCTAACTTAGAGCCTATACGTCACTGTTTTACAGTGTGATGTGACAAGTTCTGTCACCGCTAACTTAGAACCCATACGTCACTGTTATACAGTGTGATGTGACAAGTTCTGTCACCACTAACTTAGAGCCCATACATCACAGTTTTAGAATGTGGCATGACAAGTTCTCTCATCATCTACTTAGAGACCATACATCACTGTTTTACAATGTGATGTGACAAGTTCTGTCACCGCTAACTTACAGCCTATAAGTCACTGTTTTACAGTGTGATGTGACAAGTTCTGTCACGGCTAACTTAGAGTCCAAACGTCACTGTTTTACAGTGTGGTGTGACATGTTCTGTCACCGCTAACTAAGAGTCCATATATCACTGTTTTAAATCCCTTTGACATATTGTCAATAAAATATAATCAAAACAAAACTGTTTTAAAATGTGGCATGACAAGTTCTGTCATCGCTAACCTAGAGTTCACACGTCACTGTTTTACAGTGTAATGTGTCAATTTCTCTCACCGCTTACTTAGAGTTCACACGTCACTGGTTTACAGTGTGATGTGACAAGTTCTGTCACCGCTAACTTAGAGCCTACAAGTCACTGTTTTACAGAGCGATGTGACAAGTTCTATCATCGCTAACTTAGAGCCCTTACGTCACTGTTTTACAGTGTGATGTGACAAGTTCTGTCACCGCTAACTTAGAGCCTATAAGTCACTGTTTTACAGTGTGATGTGACAAGTTCTGTTATCGCTAGCTTGGAGCCTATACGTCACTGTTTTACAGTGTGATGTGACAAGTTCTGTCACCGCTAAATTAGAACCCATACGTCACTGTTTTACAGTGTGATGTGACAAGTTCTGTCACCGCTAACTTAGAGCCTATACGTCACTGTTTTACGGTGTGATGTGACAAGTTCTGTCACCGCTAACTTAGAGCCCAGACATTGCTTTTTTACAGTGTGATGTGTCAAATTCTGTCACCGCTTACAGCACTGTTGTACAATGTGGCATCACAAGTTCTGTCATAGCTAACTTATTAGAGTATATACGTCACTGTTTTACCATGTGACGTTACAAGTTCTGTCACCGCCTACTTAGAGTCCATACATCACTGATTAATAATGTGGCATACAAGTTCTGTCACCGCCTACCGAGAGCCCATACATCACTGATTAATAATGTGGCATACAAGTTCTGTCACCGCCTACTTAGAGCCCATACGTCACTGATTAATAATGTGGCATACAAGTTCTGTCACCGCCTACTTAGAGTCCATACATCAATGATTTACAATGTGGCATTACAAGTTCTGTCACCGCCTACTTAGAGCCCATACATCACTGATTAATAATGTGGCATACAAGTTCTGTCATCGCCTACTTAGAGTCCATACATCACTGATTTACAATGTGGCATAACAAGTTCTGTCACCGCATACGTCACTGTTTTACCAAGTGGCATTACAATTAGTTTCATTCACCGCCTACTTAAAGTCCATACATCACTGTTTCACAATGTGGCATGGCGATTGTCATTCTTGCAAGTTTGTCACCGCTTTCTTAGAGTCCATACATTTGTACGTTACTTTTACTTTGTTTGGTGTGACAAGTTTGTCACTGCTTTCTTAGAGCGTCACTTTTCGACAGTGTGATGTGATTAGTTTGTCATCCGCTGACGTAGAATCCATACGTCACTGTTTCATAGTGTTATGTACGCAAGCTACCCTTGTTTCCTATTTTATCCCTCAGGCACGTAGCAACAAGGGGGGGGGGGGCTGCCCCCCCCCCCCCCACAATTTGTTTCCCAACATTAGTTTTATTATTGAAATAGTTATTGAAAAGAAGTTGGTCAATACCCCCCCCTCCCCCCAACGAAATAGGATTTTCGAGTTTGGGCAATTTCCTGTTTTTTTTGTAAGGGAAAAAATTCTCTGGCTGTCACCCCCCCCCCTTTTTTTTAAAAAAAAAACGATGCTACGTGCCTGTAATCCTTATTAATTCATTTTGGCATCAGAGAACTATGTTTTTAATTTTTTCTCTATTTTGATGAGTATCCAAAGTCATGCTTTGCACTGTTTATTGCAGTAATATATATAAAAAGAATAAAAACACTAGTTCATTTCTTTAGAGATTATACTCATGCAGTTACCTTGTCTATACTTTCTATTGAAAGTTTCCGGGTTAATATGATTTTTACCAATGTACGAGTCAGCTTTGGCATTGTGCATCTCAACATAATTAATGTTTCTTATGAATGCAAACATTGATAATGCAAAATATTGATTTTTGTTAAATAGGTTGGAGCAGATATACGTAAACTGAATAGAACATATAGCATGATTTTAATGAAAAATAATATGTAACTGACTTCCATTAATAACCGTCTGTATGCACTTAGCCTGTCACGCCTCCTCTCCTCAGAAATCGTTATCTTCCCGAACTTGATCCCTTATTTCTATACAAAATGGAGGACTGGTTTTTAACCGACAGAATTATTAAATCGAAAACAACAATAAAAACGAATGTCATTAGGAATTCCCTGGCAGATCTCTGGATTTAAATCTCTCTCAGTGGAGGGGGCCTGTAATTGTCAGCGACAACACTATACCTCTAGTTAGCATTTTTATGTGTACCTATCAAACCAAGGAATCGGACCGAATATTCACGTACTTGATCACCAATATAGGTAAAAGACAAAAATCAATACAGGTGTCTGAACATGTCTTTGTCAGTCGGTGATCGAACTTCGGGGTATTGGAATACCTGATCAGAGATCGATAACGTCACAATATCGACCAGATTCAAGTGGAATTCAGTATTGTTATTGTGATGTGTTTATTTAGATGCTCAACCATCTTCTCGAGGATACACTCTTTCTAAATGAAAAACACGATCAATGTTTCTTTTTGTCTCAGTTATTGATAAACTTTGAAGAATGGATTTCGTTAAATTGACGACGTGTTTACAATGCGGATATATGTAGTTGACGATTTTATTAGAATTTAGACAACAAGGAGGCGCTTTTATTTAGATATAACATGTCGGTTATTGGATCCTCAATACTCCGTTATGACGATGAGCTCAAAAGGCGCCTTGAGAAGCTCTCTCGGATCTACGACTTCTCGACGATGAAGATTTTTATGACTGTGGAAGCCTTAGGGGAGGATCGAGTGTGCGCCACCTACAATCCCTCCAGAAGAGACTGCTGGGAGTCCTTCCTCAACCGGAAGGAGGCCTGTCGTCTGGACCTCAACAAACATGAGAAAATACGAGTGAAGTATCAGGATTTTCTCCACAGTGTGTCTCGAGAGGATCAGGGGAAGCAATTTCATGCCTCTATGATGTCCTTGTTCCATAGAAACGGTGCTGCAGATGCTTTTGGTCAAGTCAAAGAAGCGGGCAGTGATTCTTTCTCTGGATTCTGTAACCATCTTTGTCGTTTGTTTGAGAAAAAGATCTGTAGTTGGTTCGATGGATTTGAGGCTGCTGCGGTGAAACTAACGGGTCATGTGAAGGTGTCGAACTTCGTGCGCGTGCTCAGTGGTCAAGTGGATGCTCTATGTCAGCGAGATGGATGTATGTGCGCAGTCGCAGTGAAAGTAACAGGGATGGATACCCTTCGACCTCTTGATCTCGCTGAACTTGCATTCTGTAAAACGCTGATTGTGCAGAATGGTCTGGCAGATCCTTTTTCACTGAAAATGTGTGTATTGTGTTTACATTTGACCAACGAGAAGCCAATTTTACGGTTGTGGGAGTACTCACCCACAGAAGAAATGGAGCAGTCTATTGCCGAGGCTGATATAGACAAGATGATAGACTCCGGGAGGCTGAGTCAGTACCACGAGTTCTGGGTCAACAATGTCCATCTTCCCGCGCCAGGATACGTCAGTGACAAGTCAACCAAATCAACATACGGGTCTTCAAGAGGATGACGTCCATGTAACGTTATAAGTGTAAACTGTAAAAAATGAGACAATGTTGATCAACAGAACGCACTGGTATTAGAAATAATTGTGATACATGTATTTTGGCTTGGTAATTTTAAGATGCACATGTTTTTAATGTTATCAAAATTGTACATACGTATATTGAAGTCATTGTTTCTTACTTTGAATTTTGATCATCTTCAAAAAAAATTCTGTACATGTATTTATAAGAAATCTTATAATGTTCATTCGTGTATAATTATATTGTTTTAATTTCTTCAAAGATGCCTGGACTTATCTGTCAATGTATTAAATTAACAGAACATGTACATGTCCATGAAATGAATACCATAACCTCAATATTTGTTTGCAAATATTTTTAAAATGTTCATACGCAGTTATTATATATGTAGATGTGGTGTATTGTACGATTATATATATTTAAATGTTTGTTTTTATATTTGTTTGTGCGTTTAAAGTCAAAATAATAGAGCATTTAGGTTTAAATGTCAATGAAAGGTGTTTTGATGAATTGTGTTACAGAGTATAATCATTTGAATGATGCCAATCTTTGGTTTTGATCCCATTTGTAGACTTATGTGGAGATCAAGTTATCCATTATATAGAAGAACAGCTTAAAGCATACAGAACCCATTTTTATACCATTTTTTTCGAAGACGGACGCGATGATGTATGTGCAGCTGTTCATCAATCTATAGACAATTCAGTTTCACGTAATTTCTTGTTCTCTGCTTTTGCTTTTGTGAGAGGGGCGTTATATTGGGAATGTCTGTCTGTCTAACTATATTTTACACTTAAGTATTGGACGATATCTCTTCAAGTCCTTTAGCCTCTGTAATTAAATTTCATAACTTTACTTTCTATGACTTTAAGACATTCTTTATTGTTTTAAGGCCAAAAGATCAGAGACCAAGTTGATATACCTGTATTGCTTTAAATTGTTTGCAAACCTTTGTGCTTTTGCAATATAAATTGGGTGTTGACTCTCTGTAATTTGAGAAAGACTTGAGGCCAGAAGGTGTGAGGTGAAGGTCACGATTTCATGATTCATGCTATGAAATGGTATACATGACAAAAACTCGGAAGGGAGAATGAAAAATGTACGTATTTTCCAGTAATCGTATACTAGTGCACTCACGGGGACGAATATAAGAATCGTATACTCTATGTATTCTGTGCGCACATGCAGGCACCTGACGTTACTTATTTGTCCTTTAAAGAATTTTATACCCCTACCTAATAATCAATAATCAAATTATTAGGTAGGGGTATTTTTTTCATTAAAAGAAAAATAGGTAACCCCAGGTGCCTGTGTCTCTGCGTTACAGTTTTCTATTTCCAACAGTCAATTTCTATATTATGATTTGAATTATGCTTATCAATTTTTCATTAAATGGCATTTGTTGATTGTTATCTACTAGTATTTATAGCCACAGTGCTTACATGTATATAATAAAATTCGGAGATCGAGAAATTCACCTTGAACACCAAGAACGTCGTGACTAGTGTACGTACGGAGAAAGAAGCCATTTGTGCATTATGATACTAGTACCACGGGGATACTGACGGATACAGTTATAAAAGAGGAGGACTCCATTGTTCATAGGTTCCATTATAAACTGGATATTTCGTCATATTATGAATTATTTATTGATAAACCATATCAGTGGTAAACCATGTGAAAATTAAGTCAATAATTGTATTTTATGATATCTTTTCATTTAAAAAAATTGATGTGAAATATTTTTTAAAAATAATAAATATGAAAAATATGAAATAACACTGTTTCAGCAAATCAGTTTGTATGTAAACTTAGTACATGTAACATACAGAGATGATACTGATTAATTAAGCGGGTCATTTTCACGAGAACAATTGATGTATACTTGTACAGAAAGAATTGGGGAAAACTATAACATTTATTGAATAAAAAGAATACCTCTTCTCCTCATGCTATACAGGGGCGTAGCCAGGGTACATTTGATGTGGACGCCTGGATAGGCTGGGGGTTTGGGGGCCGCCTTAAGGCCCGAAATGGGTCGGGCGAAGTCTTGATGGGGGCCCAGGGGGTGAAGCCCCCGGAAGCTGGTGAATTTTCGATGTGCATGTTTGACCCTTCCTGATAGCATATTTTCTTATACTTTTTCAGTTTGTTACGCAGCCACATTTATGGTCTGTTCTTTCCTTGTACAAAATGCGAACAGTCACTCAAAAATGAGAAAAGATCTGTTCAAAAGCAAACCCACTTAAACAATTTTAGACTTTTGAAGCTCGACAAAATACTTAAGTACGTATGTTAACATACGGTAGTTGGTTAGAGTGGTTGACTGGTGTAGACAGACCACGTAATTGACTGATAGTCAGGCTAATACATCTCTAAAGATTGAAGATAACAAAGACAGAGAATTCTTTCAGCACATTTTCTTGCACATTACCTTAGTACATTAGATACATTTTAAAATGAATGTTAATAAATAGTCACAAATCTGGTATCTTAAACTTTTTGCAACAATTATAAAAAGCATGTAAAATATACTACAGGTTTAAAGGTAGTGTTAAGGCCTTATTATTATTATTTTTTAAGGTTAAACTGAATTTTACCAATTTTTCGATATTTGATGTTCATATATAAACTTGAATTATGATTTTTGAAGTCTTGCATTCTTCCGATAGGGGGGGGGGGGGGGGTCGTTACAGAAGTTAAGCATTGCGGTTGGAAGTTAATTGCCATTAATAGAAATTGGAATTTTTGGCATTAAATAAAATTATCGTTTGTTTTAAGGGAACCGACTGGGGTTTTATTGTGTGACATCTGCAACAGAGAAACTCTTTAAGAATGTAATTACACTTGAAAAAAATCAGCAATATATATTCGATAGTAAACCTAAATCCGGGGAAAATCTTTTGTATAATATCGTATTTTCCCCTAAAACTGATTCTGTTGATTTTCATTTATTTTTTTTATCGTTAATTCTAAATTGTTTTTAAATATTTTTTTTTTAGTTTTGAAATTATTTACTAATATTTTGCAAAAATGATTAGTACGCCTCTCTCGCTCTCCTCTCTTTCTTCTTTTCTTTCTTTCTTTTTTTTTTGTTTTGAAAATGATGACGTTTTTGCGTACAAACGTACGCCTGGCTACGCGCCTGCTATAATATACTTGTCGATATTATCCTACCAGTCTGTATCGTGATGCTTTAATACTTTAATAACACTGCATATAAAATTATATTTTCATCATCCTAAACACGACACATGTATTTGTTTCGAAAAATGTTTCTATAGAAAGCATAGTTAAATATTGTGTAAAGGAAATAAAATGCAGATGTGTGATTGTCCCAAAGATATTCCAAAACATTGTTAGTAGATTTAAAGGTTACTTCCCTTATAGATATCTCGTGGCAACTTTGGCTATGTAAACAACTATAACTTATTTGAGTTATTGTCCTTGGATAAAATGTAAAGATAGTATCCATACAATAATTCGTATGTAAAAGATTTTATATGTTTTCCTAAGAATAATAAAACAATAATTACAAATTAAAACATTTTTATCTAGGGTTTATAAGAAATTTAAAGTCAATTTTGTTATTAAATTTAAAAATAAGACTTTAATGTATTTGAATTGAAATACATAAAAGCAGAATGATGTATATTGAAAATGTTTTATATACCTTCTTGTACACGTAATAGGGTACTCTGGTTTCTCTTCAATCCACGATTAAATCTTTCGCCTTTTACTAAAGATTTCCGTGGAGAGGAACATAAATGAGTCTATAGACTTATTTTTGTAGCCCTACTAACCTAGGGTAAACAATACTAAATAGAAGAAATACATTGCTACACTAGAAATTTTATGTCAACGTAAATCCTATATTAATAAACCATTTTATATACACATGTATAATAATTGTATTTTCTATAATTCCACTACATGTGTTTCTTCCTCTTTGAAATAAGAAACAGGTTAAACATATTTATAAAATCAGAAATAAAATATAACTGAGTAATCCATATAGAAATTAAAGCTATAAAGCAAAGGAAATCAAAAATATCAAATAATGACAGAAATGTAATCACTAAAGCGTAAAATCTAAATAAAAATACAAATTATATAATTATAATGTCTTCGAAAGGACCAAGTATTAATCCCCAATCTCGGAACAAATCCAATAACTATTCAGGTTCCTCTCAATATTGGTGATCTCCATGTAACTTGGGACTGCTGTGCGGTATCAATGGACGACGACATGATCCTGGGACTAGACTTTCTGGAGGCCAACCACGGGATCATCAACATTAAGAAGGGAGTGCTGTTTCTCGAGGGCAGGAATTTTCTAAAAATGTTGATATCTAACCCACCTGAAGGGCACCAAGGCTCTCGCGTCCGGATACAGATGACAACATGTGTAGCACCCAGCACTATCTCAAAAGTTTCAGTTCGCCTTCCAAATGTAAAGTCACCTTTCAAATGATCAGCTCGATATCTGAAAGCACTTAAAAAGGAAAAATACCCTGAAAAATTAGAAAAGGTCAAAATTCCATCTAAAACCAAGGGGAATGCAAATTTGATCTGTAACTCATCAAGATTTACTCACATGCCATAAATCAACCCAATATCTGCAAGCGTTTAGAAAAAAAAGAAAGCGGAAAACGAAGTGGAACAGATATTTATATATTTAGAATATGACTTGACTTGAGGGAAAGATCAAGTTTGAATTTTGTTCGGCTTAAACGATTTTTGACTGTATTTTGGCATTTTCGATCACAGGGGCTTGTCACGAAATACACCTTGTGTATTTTTATAGTAGGGGTAACTTTATTAAAAGAAGATAAATATTTCGTGACAAGCCCCTGTGTTTCGATTTGTAAAGGAAAGAAGAATGTAATTGCCGGTAGGGGACTAGCATAAAAATTTTTATCATTTAAATTTTTATATTATTTTTGATGAATCATCGGACTCTGATTCAGACGACCCGGCTAAGAAGGACAAATAAATCAAAAACTGTGTAATGCTCGAACGTCGCAGGACTTTGATTCTCGATCAGCGGACTGGAATGAAATGTTACGGTATTTTTTTCTATAACAAATATATGCATTTGAATATTAATTCTTATGGAAAAATTAGAATTTATCTCAGTTAATGTAAGGGGTTTAAATACCCCCGAAAAAAGACGAAAAATTTTTACATGGTTGAAAGAATGTAATATAGATATCATTCTGTTGCAAGAAACACATTTTTTAGAAAAAAATGAATCTGTATATAATTTAAACTGGAGAGGAAAAACATTTCACGCATATAGCGACTCTGCATTCAGTAGAGGCGTGTCTGTTCTGTTTAACGAAAAAATAGATGTTAACATAATAAATGTCAAAAAGTCTATTGATGGTAGGAAAATTCTGATAAATCTTGAAATCGAGGGTAATATTCTTACAATAGTAAATATATATGCACCTAATGAAATTAAGAAGAGGTGTGAATTTTTCAAAAAACTTAAGAACTTTATTTCAAAAAATTGTGTCAACGAAAATATTATACTATGTGGAGACTTTAATTGCCAGATAAACAATATTAATAATGTAGATAAAAGTGCAAATTATTTAAAAGATTTGATAAGGCATTATAACATGGATGATATATGGAAAAAACAAAATCCAGGTATGTCAGGTTTCACTTGGTGTGATGCAAAAAATGATCCTAAAAGTCGAATAGATTATGTTTTTATAAATGATTCTTTTTATTATAGCATAGCAGATATCAAGGTTAGAAAAATTCCAGGCACTCATTCAAACGGGAGTCGAATGAGTGACCATAGATACTTAAAATTTAGTTTTGATATCGATAAAACGAAAAAAGGTCCCGGATATTGGAAACTTAACGTTTCCTATCTCGACAATGAAAAATATAAAAAAGGTATCTTAGACATTATTCATAGTATAGATTCCTCTTTAAGCCCTATTATGACATGGGAGTTAATTAAACGAAAGGTTAAAGATTTCTCGATTTATTTTGCAAAAAATGAACAAAAATCAATTAAACAAAAGATAAGAACACTAGAACGCGAAATAGAAGATATGGAGAAAGGAAACGTAGAAAATTTTAATTACAAAAGACTGAAAACTTTAGAAGCGGAACTTGACGCTATTTATGACAAAAAATCTAAAGGTGCGCAGATAAGGTCTAAAATTAAATGGATAGAGGAGGGGGAGAAAAATTCAAAATTCTTTTTAAATTTAGAAAAACGCAATCAATCATCAAACGTAATTAAAGAAATAAAAACAAGAGAAGGAAATAAAATCAGTAAAACTAATGCCATTTTAGGTGAAATGTATTCTTTTTATAGCGAACTATATACTAGTAAAGAAATTTCAAACGAAAAAATAGAAAAATATTTATCTGAGATAGACGATATCCCTAAATTAAGTGAAGAAGATAAGATATTGTTAGAAAAATTTCCAACATATGAAGAGTGCAAGGAAGCTGTTGATAGCATGAAAAAAGAAAAATCACCTGGACTAGATGGCCTTCCTAGTGAATTTTATCAATGTTTTTGGGAAACACTTGGGCCTTTCTTTTATAAAGCACTTAATGATATTTTTGATAAAGGTGAATTGTCTTACACACAGAAACTTTCTATTATATCACTGATCCACAAAAAGGGTGAAAAAGATAATTTAAAAAACTATAGACCGATAAGCTTAACAAATACAGATTATAAAATTATTGCCTTTGTCTTTGCAAAGAGATTACAAAATATACTATATAAGTTGATTAACGAAAATCAAACGGCTTACATAAAAGGGAGATATATCGGTGAAAATGCTAGATTAGTACTTGACGTTTTTGAATACTGTGAAAGTGAAAATTCAGATGGTATATTACTTTTCTTAGACTTTGAAAAAGCATTTGACTCGGTTGAATGGAACTTTCTTTTCCAAGTCTTACAAAAATTTAATATTGGCAATAGTTTTATAAAGTGGGCAAAAATTTTATATACAAATCCAATGTTTAAAATGAAAAACAACGGCTGGCTTTCTAAAACAAGCGAAATGACGCGAGGAATTAGGCAAGGCTGTCCTATTTCCGCTCTCTTGTACCTATTCGTCGCAGAAATTTTGGCTATTAAAATAAAATGTGATACTGATATAAAAGGCATTACAATTAATAATTATGAAATTAAAAACATCCAACATGCAGACGATTTGACTGTAGCTTTAAAAGACGAAATATCAATGAAGCGAACTCTGGATAAATTACAAGAATTCTGTGAACATGCGGGTTCAAAAGTAAACATGCATAAGACAGAATGCATTTTATTAGGGGAACTAAGAAATTTATATGATGAACTCTACGGTATAAAAATTACGAATAAAGCAGTAAGATGTTTGGGAATATTCATAGGGCATGATAAGGAAGAATGTTACAATAAAAACTGGATGAAAATTTATCACGATATTGAAAAACTTTTTGAATCTTGGAAAAGAAGAAAACTAACGCTATTTGGTAAATCATGTATAGTTAAGACACTTGCTATATCTAAACTTACATACGTTGCCTCAATACTAAGTCTTCCTGATAATGCTTACATTAAAAAAATACAACGTCTAATTTATAACTTCATTTGGGATAAAAATGAACGAATTAAAAGAAACACGCTTATAGGTAGAATTTTAAAAGGTGGACTCTCAATCGTTGATATTGAATGTAAATTAAAAGCCTTAAAAGCAGCTTGGGTACCTAGATTGTTAAAAAGCAAAGGTATTTTGTACAAAATTTTTGATGGTTATTGTAAAAAATCAAATTTTGAAGTTCTCTATGTGTTAGATTTTTCTGATAGAAAAGTAGAAAATATGGAAAAATTAGAGAAACTACCTAAATTTTATCAACAAATGTTATGTTGCTTTAATGAATGTAAGCCCTGTTTTTTGAACAAAATGTCTTCCGATAATGTTCTTCGACAGCCGATATGGAACAATTGTAACTTTGTTTATAGGGGAAATACATTATTTTTTAAAAACTGGATAGCCAGTGGGATTTTGCATGTTAAAGACTTATTTGACGATGATGGTAATTTTAAATCATTGTTAGATTTTTCTAATTGTATAAAAAACAAGTCAAACTGGTTGTGTGAATTTAAAATTCTTTCTTCTGTTTTCAAACCTTTGCTACTAAAGTATGATTTTTCAAATTGTAAGTTTGTTAACATAAGATACAAAAATTATTTTCTTTTCTACACAGGACAGGTTAATATCATAGATCAAAGATGTAACTTTTTTTATGACAATCTTGTACACAGAAAATTTTGTAAACCATGTTATCAAATAGTTTTAAGCAACGAATTCAGTGTCGAACCTTCAGAATGGAAAAATATATATCAATGTAAATTATATGACATACCCGATAAACAACTTACAGAATTCAACTATAAACTTTTAAACAATATTCTTTGTAATAACTTGTATCTCAGTAAATGGAAAAAAGAAACGAGTAGTAATTGCAAATTATGCCACGTGAATGAAACTTCAAAACATCTCATTTTTGAATGTAAAAATGTTGATGAAATTTGGAATAGATTAAGTTTGTACCTGAAAATAGATATCAAATGGAAACATGTAATAATTGGATTTAGCTCTGAGCGCAATAGAAAAATTGTATCACTCAACACACTCATCTCATATGTCGCCTGTAGGATTTACAAATATAAGATGTACTGTCGAATACATTCCTTAGATGAAACTAGTTATAACATCTTTAATCACGTTAAATCTTCAATTTTTTTCTATGCTTCCATTCTAAAAAAATTGAAATCACTTGACTACAAACTTTTTAAAAATTTTGCATAAAATTGTCTGAAGGTAATATTGTCATATTGTTTGTTATGTAATTTGTCTGTTATATATATATTTCACTGTTTGTTTGTATGAAGAATTGAAAATAAATAAATAAAAAAAAAAAAAAAAAAAATTTTATATGATACTTTCATGTAAATTAGTTGAATCTGATTGGTCGAGAAACATTTGTTAAAAAACATTATTACCCGCTGAATAATGAAGCCACGCCCTCCAGCGTAGCAACAGTCAACAGTGCTTGACGACGGGTGATATTCCAAAAAATAGCGACTGCGCAAATTAATGCGCGCACGGTGCACTGTTATATGTATTTGTATAAAACATTCAGTATAATATAATACAATAAATATTGCATGTGCATAACCTTATTCATTCTTTTATGAATAGCTCAGCAAATATGTAACAAAATATTAATGTTAAAATTGACAAATGTGTAGTAAATATATATATATGCTAAAAAGCCTAACTAGCATATTTTGAAAGAGTCACCAATCATGCCGCTAAATGTTCCATACATTATATCTTCATATAACATAAGTTGAAAGTTCATTTGTTTATTTTATGAATATATTAAAATTGTACTTGTACATAATGTAAACACAGCGATGTTTTGAAATATCTGTTAAAATTCTTAGTAAAAACAGGAAAAGTCTCTCTTTAAAAAATGTAATCTTTGTACATTGTATTTAGAGTGAACTGGCTACACGGAAAACAGGAAGTCTATCATCCTTCAATACTGCCTCAGTGTTTTAACGCAAAAACGCCTTTTATTGTATATATACATAATGGACAATGACTATTTATGCATCTAGACTGAAAATCAGAATATTGGTTGTGTGTCGTGTTTTATTTATGAACAATTTTTATATATGATGCTTTCCCCTGATGGGATATGGTACATGTACATTCCTCTTGTGAATGATTTCGACTCAGAAAGTAATTAAGCAGAATTTCAAATTGATTCTTAACTGCCATCAAAATGGCAGACTTATTGAAATACAATATTAAAAGAAATTTTAAGAAAACTTAACGAATAAATTCAAATGATACGGAAATTGTAATATTGCAGAATGAGGAATATTTTTCAGTGAGTTTCAGATATCTTTTTTTTTTTTTTTTTTTTTTTTTTTTTTTTTTTTACATGTATAACAAATTCAGTGCAGAAAATTAATAAGAAGCATTAAACAATGAATGTATATCATAAGACCAATAAACTAAATTGCTTTTACGGACAAACGTTTAAAACTAGCTGAAGAAATCGATAAAAAAAAGTTGGCATCGTGTAGAGCTATACATGCAAAACTATTAATTTCATCAAAACACCCTGTATATGAAATTTGATATTTTAAAATTATTCACAGTAAATCTTATTTTTATGTCTCCGTAAAAGGAGATTTTGGACATATATAACATTTTTTCTCTCCTGTCTGTCTGTCCATCCTGTTTGTTTTCCACAAAAAACCTTACCAATAAGTTACTTCTAAAAGAGTTGGTATAATTGATATCATTTTTTACAAGTGTATTCAGTGCGGTGGGACCTTTCTTTTGGTAGGTACATGTACACGAAGGTTTTAATCTCATGATCTTAATCAGTGAGTTAACCTATCTTTGAAAATTGTTACAAACAATAACCTTTCCCATAAGTTCTTTTGACACTGGGGGGATAGGTGGGTCAACTGAGGGCAGGTTGGGGGTCTGGGGGATAGGTGGGTCAACTCAGTACAGCCCTTGGGGTCGGGGATAGGTGGGTCAATTCAGTACACAGCCCCTATGTCCGATTCGGGGCGCTTACACTGTACTAGCTTTGTTATACCCGCACTTTCTAAAGAAAGTTCGGGTATATTGTTGTTACTCATGTCCGTCCGTCCGTCCGTCCGTCTGTCACACTTTTCTTCCCTGAACTCCTCCTACATTTTACACAGTAGCTTAATCATCTTTTAAGAGATGGTTGGTGGTGTCATGTAGATGTGCAGTAAGGTTTCGGAATTTTGATTTTGCCCCGGGGGGTCAAATGGGGGTCGAAAAATGACGTTTTTTGTGCAAAAAGTCCCGTCTTCCCTGAACTCCTTCTACATTT
>PRKT01000512.1:65115-89835 GCA_003671525.1 Saccostrea glomerata | reverse complement strand
CCCCCCCCCCCCCCCCCCCCCCCCCCCGACAGATCCGTGCATGAATTTACATCATTAATAAAATTCAGACTGGTATATAATGAATTAAGCATGTATAAAATAAATATAAGAGGTTCTGATTTATAGGTCACAGGGTCTGAGAATTTCATACTCAATTTGATGAATACATGTAAATTATAGAATTATTTTGACTATTTCTTTTGAAAGCCGCCCAATATGTAGGAGCGTGTATTTAGAGGCAAACACCTTAGTGCGGGTATTACTGTCTCATGACAGCATCTAGTTTTTTTTAACTATACTCTGCTACTACGATTTTTTTTACTATACGCTGCTACTACGATTTGGCAGCGAGTCAAGAATGTGATTATGACGTCATGTTTTCATTCACAGTCTAGCCCAGCCGGTTCAAACTGGATTTTCTGAAAAACAATAACAGCACACAATACAGGCAATAATATACAATTATTGTTGTTTTTGAGGTCAATACAATGATTTAGCCATCTGAGGAGTACAATATTCACTGAGCCCGAAGGGCGAGGTGAATATTGTACTTCGAAGATGGCTAAATCATTGTGTTGACCGAAAAACAACAATAATTGTTTTATTATATGATTCACTGATAAAAGATACAGCTTAAATTAAGTCCTAGCCAAATACAAGAGGGAAACGGAATTTAAATGTAAATAAACCTTACTAGTCGCATCAATTTGAAATGTTTTTTTAATCAATTTTAGTTGCCATGAAAAAGATATAAAATGTCAGTCTTTTTATAGAATAGATATTAAAAGTAAGGGGTATTATCAGAGAAAACTGACTGCCAAAAAATAAAAATTGTTGTTCAGTAAAAATGTTGGAGGGGTCCCTGCATCCCCTCTTACCACCTTCGCCCGAAAATAGATATTCGCTTAAGTTTTGTTCACATGAAAAAAAAGTCATATAGTCGTTTAAATAGCTTCCCAAAACAATTTGTATCAATTTGGAATTTCCCAATCTATTCTTAGATCAATGTAGAGGAAATAAATCCTTGTATTCACCTTGAACGTCACGTGCAGGTCAATACAACGTAGTATTTTTCTAACATAGTTGGATCTCAGCCAATCAGAGAGATGGAAATTATTCAATCATATAATAACAGATTTTATTCAGAATCAATACATACATACATCAATTACTTTTTCTTTTTCTGTGCCTTATCGGTCATCAGGAACAGTTTCCTCTTGTGAGTAGTGCTGGGGCCTGGGAATCTCTCTGCTGTGTTCCTCACCTTGTCCTGAGATCTTGGGTTCCTGAGCTTTTTTCTCCAGTTTTTTTTTACTTCTTTCACTAACTGGTCTGTCTTCCTTCCAAGATGGGTAATTTTTTCCATCACTTCTTCTATAAAATCACAGTTTTCATTACAAATCCCCCGCATGATAAAGGCCATTTCATTTAAGATACTGCATAGTAAACTTCTTTCATCTAGGTCTAAAAGATCCTGTGTTTCTGGTACAGTCTCCTTTGCATTTTCCTCTGCCATATTTTACGTCTGTCAAGTTCAGAATGCTAACGAAGAGTGATCGTCGATGTCCAGCGCTGGTTTAAATAGCATGGGTTTGTTTAGGGTCGTGTGCAAAAATATGTTAGACTTACGTTTTGATCATACTGTGTACGATTTTGTACACTGTCTAGTCAGCGAGCTTACCTATGCATCGTGACGTCATCCACTGTATAAATATGGCTATTCTCCGACTTTCGGCTCATTCTACTGTCAGAGCCATCTCCCTCCGGGGGCATGGATTCTACTAGAGAAAAACAGTTACATGCTCAACGATTATTGAAATCGAAAAGAAGGGAGAGAGAATCAGATCGAATTCTTTATGAGAAAAGAGAGCAAGAATTAGAGCTTAGGAAAAGAAATGCCAGACTATTACAGAGAAGAGCTCAACTAGAAAAACAACGACAGCATCAACAAAGGAATAGGGCGCATGAGGGGTCAAAGTCATCTATTCATTCACCACCCCAACCCAAGGCGATTTCCAAGAATTATCGAGTCAGACTGAATGATACGATGCACTCTAGAAAATTCAAAGCTCAGGAAAATATCTATACAGTCAATTTCAAAGAATTTCCAGAGGAGGAAAACAGAGGATTCGTTCGGCGATTATTCAGAGATATGTTACAAACAGTCAAATCAGAAATGCAGTGTAATCCTAACGATTACCTCCGCCTGAACATACGCCACAATTCTTTGGATTCAGATATTTGGTACGAGTTTACGCAATGTAAACATTTGAACGAGGACCTCATTTTAGACAAGATAGAAGCCGTGCAACAATCCAAAAAGGAGTTCAAACTGGGTGACGGATCCATGGTATTCGATTTATTTCATGTCAAGTATCCGGAAGGCAGTGGTGGACAGAATACGAAACATTTACAAGTGAATAAGGAGACTTTTAAGAACAATAAAAGAGCCATCGTTCGGATCGTCAATCCCTGGGATAAATTTTGTTTAGCTAGAGCCATCGTCGTCACCCGGTTACACAGTCAGAAACCCGAACATCCAGACCCCGAATGGGAAAAACGATGGCTAGCTATGCGGAAAGGAGATAGGCAATCCTTGGACCAGAAACGAGAAGCAATAGCCCTCATGGAACAGGCCGAGTGTGATATCAATCAGTCTTGTGGATCTGCAGAGTGGACGAAGCTACAACAGGTGTTAGCCCCTCGGTATCGACTGAAAATATTTCAGTTCAAGGCCACTTCGACTATACTCTGTTAAGAGCCCATCTACAAAGGCTGGGGAGATGGAACTTATTTGAACATTTTGTTAAACGACCATCATTACGATGCCATCCTATCGATGCCTGGAGTGACGGGGAACCAATATTACTGTGATCATTGCGACGTGGGGTACAGGAATGTCTCAGAACATCGGACCCAGTGCCCTCATCGGTGTAATTTTTATTTAGGAGACACCCCATGCCCCGAAGATGGGACCCACATTCAATGTCAGCAATGCCAAGGATTTTTAAGAACAGCACCTGCTACGAAAATCATTTAAGACCGCATAGTAAGAACACCACCACCAGTATATGCAGTTTAATGGGACGATGCGAGAAGTGTCAGTCTTGGATACCTAAGAAATTATTTCCTCATCACAAGTGCGGAGAACAGAAACAATGTAAGATCTGTAAGAAAATCGTCGATGCCGATCATCAGTGCTACGTTCAACAGAAGCCTGAGAACAAGAAGAAGGGGAAAGAGACCTTACAGTTTTAAATCTATTTCGATTTCGAATGCACTCAGGAAACCGGCATCCACGTCCCTAATCTGTGTGTGGCACACCGAGTCTGTCAACATTGCGGTCACTTACCCATAGAGCAACCCTGTCCTCATTGTCAACACATGGGACCCCGTCAGCACATATTTAAAGGGACAGAGACCTTAAAGAAGTTCATGGTCTGGTTATTACAACCGACTACAGGTACTAAGAATTCCACTTTAGTACACGACGAGGCCATTGTCATCGTCCATAACTTCAAAGGATACGACGGACAGTTCATTTTGAATCACCTGGTGCATTCCTCTTGCCTGAAACCTAACGTCATCATGAACGGCAGTAAGATCTTGTACATGGAAATTTGCGGACTGAAATTCATAGACTCTTATAATTTCTTATCGTTTGCTTTGGCCAAGATGCCCTCGGCTTTCGGATTCACCGAACTCAAGAAGGGCTATTTCCCCCATTTTTTTTAATACAGAACAGAACCAGAATTATGTGGGATCTTATCCACCGGCAGCTTTCTACAATCCGGACGAAATGTCTATCAGCGGACGACAGGCTTTTTTTGAATGGTACTAACAACAGACCGGAAAAGTGTTCGATTTCCAGAAAGAGTTTGTAGATTATTGTGTCTCCGACGTCGACATTTTACGACGATGCTGTGCACAGTTTAGAGCCACCCTCAAGACTTTGGTCAAAGTGGACCCTTTCCAGGAATCCATAACTTTTGCCAGTGCTGCCAATTTAGCCTACCGTCGACAATTCATACCTAAAGAGACCATTGCCATCATTCCTAACCTTGGGTATCAGCCAGCACGACAATATTCGGCAAAGTCTGTCGGTGGCTCACCTGGATGAGTCAACAGACCAGATGTCACATACGCCATGCTAGAAACGGGAGTGAAGTCCAGATCGAAAATTATACAAATTATACGGATACCAGGAAACGACTCGTACCCTCTACGAATTTTACGGGTGCTATTGGCACGGATGCCCCACCTGCTATCCCAGTCTACAGACCGAAACTCATCCTCACCGGACCCAATTTACTTACCGGGATTTACACGAGGAAACCCTCAGAAGGAATGCAGTCTTGGAGGACATGGGGTACACCGTCCGTAGCATCTGGGAGCACGATTTCGATCAGCAAGTGCAAAAAGATGTGAGTTTACAACATTTTTACGAGACCTGGACATTCCCGATCCTTTGAACCCTGGAGACGCCCTGTACGGAGGCCGGACCAATGCGACCCGATTATATTGTGAGGAAGGGGACATGAGATACGTGGACGTCTGTTCCCTATACCCTTATGTGTTGAAACACAGACCTTTTCCTGTGGGGCATCCCGAGATCATCACAGACGAGTTCCAGGACGTGATTTCGGCCTCATTTACTGTCGGGTCTTACCACCCCGAGGTCTCTATCACCCTGTATTACCTTATCGGACGGGAGGCAAGTTATTATTTCCCTTATATCGAACGTGTGCCGAACAACAGGACTCTACTTCTCAACATCGATGTCAACACACCGACCAGGAACGTAGTCTCACGGGCACTTGGGTGACGACCGAATTACATAAAGCCCTAGACATGGGATATACCTTAGAGCGAATACACGAAGTGTGGCATTTTAAAGAAAGCAGTCAAGAGTTATTCAGATCATACATCGATACTTTCCTCAAGATCAAACAGGAAGCGTCCGGATTTCCCCCCGACTGTAAGACCTCAGAACAAGAAAAAGATTACATTCGACAAGTCTTATACAGATACCAGATACTTGGACGAAGAAGAGGAATTACAGCAACTCTTACAAGATTCGACTATCGACATCAAGGGCATGCGACTCTTAGACAATAAAGAGGATTCCGATAAGGACAAAATGCTAGTGAATTACCAAAACAAACAGGAATTCGTAGAAGAATGTCCTTTTGGAAACGTGGTCCTGGCTTGTTTTACCACCGCGCATGCCCGCTTACACCTCTACGAGACTTTACAACCTTTAGGAGATCGGGTCCTTTATTTCGATACGGACAGTATCATTTACCAACATTTGGAAGGAGCCTTTAATCCTACCTTGGGCAATAGTTAAGGTGAATGGACCGACGAATTAGACGGGGATCACATCATCAAATTCATGTCCGCAGGCCCTAAAAATAATAGTTACCGGACCTCCAAAGGAACTGAGGTCCATAAAGTCAAAGGAATCACTCTCAACTATCGAACCTCTCAGATCGTGTCCCTAGAGACTTTAGAAAAAATGCTCAAGGGAGAAATAGAGGAAGTCACAGTCCCTTATCCCAACAAAATCCAGAGGACCCGTGATCATGACGTCATGACCAAACCTTTAGACAAACAGTATATAATTGTGTACGATAAGAGACAATTGTTACCCTCTTATAACACTTTACCTTATGGTTATTGATATGTTCAATGTTGACATTGAATTAAAAAATTGAATTGATTGTTTTGTGTGTTTTTTTCTTCTTCATACTCTCTATAAAAGGTATTCTAATTTAAAATCAAAGGTCATTTCTAATCATGGGTAGTCGCGAGCCAGACCAACCCATGCGTTATCCCCAGTATGCTCAGCTCTGAAAGAGAGAAGCTACTTTTGAGCAGGGATGGCCAGAACCTCTCTTAGGAAAAATACCAGACATAGCTCGAGCCGGGTTTTACTACAGGGGAGTGAAAGATAACGCTACCTGTTTTCATTGTGGAATAACTTTAACTAATTGGGATCTTGAGGACAATCCTTATGCAGAACATGCTTATTGGAATCCGAATTGTCCTTACATCAATCAGTATAAGGGACGAAGCTGGGTGATGGGTATATTTGTCAGGTTCTTAGAGAAGCAGGGATATAAACCTTTAATTGAGATCAAACCTCTACTGAACCCAGAACCAGACGTCCAGGCTCGAGGAAAATGTCACATTTGTTTAAACCAGGAATTAGAAATCGTTTTTCTACCTTGTGGACACGTATGCTGCTGTGCTTTGTGTGCTCCTTCCTTTCAGTTTTGTCTCATCTGTCGAGCCGAGATTCAACAGTCCAAACGCATATTTCTGTGTTAACTATAAAGAGGACCCTGAACCCATCTCTTCCTTCATTGATCAACATGTATTCCGAGGAGACACCCCTCCCCTCTTTTCAATTGAAACACGAATTTACAATGGTGATCGCTGGACCCTCGAAATCGGGCAAAACAGAATTCGTCAAGACATTAGTGAACAATGTAGACTGGATCACTCCCATGCCCGAAAAAATCGTCTGGTGTTATCGGGAATGGCAACCCGCTTACACTTCTTTAAAAGATAAAGTATCTTTCATCCGAAATATTCAAGAAGACGACGAGAAATTAGTAGCCAATTTGAGTGTGCCACACTTACTCATTTTTGACGACATGATGGGAGGAAAAGCCATCGAATCCATTGTGGATTGGTTTACCCGCAAAGCGCATCATCAGAATACCAGTGTGATTTACATCACTCAGAATTTATTTGATCGAGCCGCCTCTCATCGCACCATTAGTTTGAATGCTCATTATTTAGTCTTATTCAAAAATCACAGAGACAAATCTCAGATCAGTGTATTGAGTCGTCAGCTAGCCTTGCCTTATTTGATGTCTGCTTATCAAGAAGCCACCCAGGTACCTCACGGATATCTCATCGTCGACCTGAGTCCCCAGACCCCAGACGAATACCGATTGAGAAGTCGAATGTTTGAAATGTTGACTGTACACATGCCTCAAGAGTATAAATAAAAGTGTCTCACACTCTTCTGGATCATTGTTCATTTCCATCTCATCATGGCTCCATCGGCCAAGAGTAAATTTGTGAGAACCTTACGACGTTTACAGCGGGAACGAGATCCCGCGAAGCGAGCCCATTTAATCGAATTAGGGCGTAAAGCCTTATTGAATTGGTTTGCCATGGGAGCTCGCAATTTAATGAAAGGGGTCTTACCTATCAATAAACAGACCCAAAAGTTTATCGATCATCATCGTCGAGATTTAAAGGTCATTGCCGATCAATCGGCCAGTGATCAAGACAGAAAAACGGCTATTTTAAAACGCGGAGGAGCTGGATTTCTAGGCGGAGTCATCATTCGTCATTTATTCAAATGGAATAGTCCTAAAAAACGACGGGTTCGTCGTTTGAAGAGTGTAGTGGTGAGAGTCGATAATAAGAAACAAAGAGTGTTTCCGGATTGGATGGTCCGTGTCAGAGGAGCAGCTCAAAAGAGCAGAAAAAAGAAGAAGAGAAAAGCCCCTCTCAAGAAGAGAAAAGCCCCTCCTAAGAAGAAAAAAGCCCCACCCAAGAAAAAAGCCCCTCCCAAGAAAACAGGGGCGGAAAGGAAATCTGCCCCTAAAACTTTAGCTCAACGTAAAGCATTGCCCGAAAGTCTGAAAAACGAAATCAATCAGTATTATAAGGAACAAAGACAAAAGACCATAGGAGAGTTGCTCAAGAAACAAGCAGAACTGAGAATGGATCGTGCTATGTGACCCATAGGCAGTCAAAGAGCCAGCGATTTAGAAGTGTTTCCTCGAGTGAATGTGGGCATTCCCTCCCCTGGAATTAAAGTTCCCATTCATTCCCCTTAAATAACACGTTTTCAACCCTTGACGGCCTCCACCCCTAAACTTCCTAAAGGCCTGAGATATAAATGCCGATATTGCGGAAAATTTATGTCAGGGAGAAAGCTAGAGATACACACGAGAGCGACAAACACGGAGGGTATGCCCCTCCTTAAGAGACACTATAAAAGGGAGTGGCATGGGAGACTTCTCTTCATTGTTTTCAAAGATGGCCAAGAAGAAAAAGGGATGTTGTACGCCATTAAGAGCGCATGCCCCTCTTTTATGAGTGTTATCGGACCCTCACTATTCTTCGTCCTTAAAAACGGGGATTTTAAAACATTGTTCTGGAGATTGTATTCTGAAAATTTGTGAGATCATCTACAACCTATTAAAGGGGTGTTACCTCTCAATTCGGCTCAGAAACGAAAACTAGCTCCTAAGAAACACATCTTAAGGAGACTGGTCCGACCCCAATCTGTCCAGACAAGACGAGCTTTATTAGTACAACAAAAAGGAGGAAATCTTTTACCTCTTTTAATCTCGGCAGCCCCTTTACTGTTGGATACCGGACATTCTATCTATAAAGCCATTAAAAAGAAGAGGAACAAGAAGATACAAAAATGAGTCGTAAAATGGTGTTAGTACCTGAAGTTCTGTTGAATGAACTCAAAGGAAAACTCCCCAAACCTCCGGAATTTCAATCTACTCTGAGTATAGGTCAAGAATTGGATCAGATTACCAGACGTGAAGATTTAACCCCAGAAGAAAAAGTGGCTTTATATGGTCAAGAACTTCATCGGTATAGGAATTATTTACAACAAGCAAGAGAGCCAGAGACAACCAAAAAAACCTCAGCCCCTGCACCCGTAGCCCAAGCCCCAGCCCCAGCAGCAGCAGCAGCAGCAGCAGCTCCAGACCCCGAGATCGATCAACAAATCCTTCAAAGCGTGAATAAACCCATGCAAAGGAAAGCTGAATTATTATTAAATCATTTAAAGAAAACCAAAGTATTGACTTGGAATAAAGACGGAGAAATCAGTTATTGAGGTCAAAAAGTACCCGATTCTAACATTGTGGATTAAATGGCCGAAAACATGAGAACTTGATAATTGCATTTTTATATTTTATATTTGTATTTAATCTAATTAGATAATGGTTGGGGACTCCCAACTTTTATCCCGAGTATTGTTTTATTCCGTATTCCAAAAGATTCTTCATTCTTTAAATAAAAAACAACCATTTTCAAATATTAATAAATAGAGAAAAAAACGTAAATCTTTTAAAACCAAGAAAATTTCAGAGACTTCTATCTTTCTCATATCTTAATAACTGTGCATCCTGTAATTGACAAAAGAGAGAATAAATTAGTTCGGAGCAATTAATGTCGTCACTCTAGAAATTAGTGTGATTAGATATTGTTGAGGAATAGTACTAGCTATATACTCTTTCATTCAAATATATTAATTGTGCAGATCCAAATAAATAGAAGAAAACTACTTTTAAAAACTAACATCCGATTTTATAACTAGAATTAACAATGGAAAAGTCTAATGAAAGAATTTAAAGGCAGTACTGGAAGTAGAGGTATCCAGAAATATACATGTAATCAGTTAACAAACTATTAAGTAATATTAAGTGATAGAGACTGAATATACTGTGGGGAAAATGAAGTAAGAGAAATAGTATGGGAAAACTGTGAAGGAGTCTGAAAACGATCTGGGAAAAGTTCTGTGACAGAGTCTAGAAACAGTATGGGGAAATTTCAGCGAGAGAGTCTAGGAACTTTATGGGGAAAGTAAAGGGAAAGAGACTAGAACCAGTATGGGGATAATTCACTCAGATATTATAGAAACAGTATGGGGAAATTTCAAGGAGAGAGTCTAGACACAGAATGAGGAAAGTTCAATGAGATAGTCTAGAAGCAGTATGGGGAAAGTTCAATGAGAGAGTCTAGAAGCAGCATGGGGAAAGTTCAATGAGATAGTCTAGAAACAGTATGGGGAAAGTTCAATGAGAGAGTCTAGAAACAGCATGGGGAAAGTTCAGTGAAAGAGACTGAAACCAGTATGAAGAAATATCTGTGAGAGAGGATAAAAACAGTATGGGGAAATAAAGTGAGAAAGTCTTGAAACAGTATGGGGAAAGTTTAGTGAGAGAGTCTTGAAACAGTATGAGGAAATTTCAGCCAGACAGTCTAGGAACAGTTTTGGGAAAATAAAGTGAGAGAGTCTAGAAACAGTATGGGGAAATTAAAGTGAGAGAGACTGGAAACAGTATGGGGAAAGTAAAGTGAGAGAGTCCAGAAACAGTATGGGGATAATTCACTCAGATATTTTAGAAACAATATGGGAAAAGTTCAATGAGAGAGTCTAGAAACAGTATGGGGAAAATTCACTGAGATATTTTAGAAACAGTATGGGGAAAGTTCAATTAGAGAGTCTAGAAACAGTATGGGAAAAATTCAGTGAAAAAGACTGAAACCAGTATGAGGAAAATTCACTGAGATATTTTAGAAACAGTATGTGGAAATTCAGTGAAAAGACTGAAACCAGTATGAAGAAATGTCGGCGAGAGAGCATAAAAACAGTATGGGAAAATAAAGTGAGAAAGTCTTAAAACAGTATGGGGAAGGTAAAGTGAGAGAGTCTAGAAACAGTATGGGGAAAGTAGAGTGAGAGAGACTGGACATAGTATGGGGAAAGTTCAATGAGCGAGTCTAGAAACAGTATCGGGAAAGTTCAGTGAAAAGGACTGAAAAGAGTATGGGGAAAGAAAAGTGAAAGCGACTGAAAAAACTATGGGGAAAGTAAAGTGAGAGAGACTGGAAAGAGTATGGGGAAAAGTAAAGTGAGAGAGTCTGAAAACAGTATGGGGAAAGTTAAGTGAGTCTAGAAACAGTATGGGGAAAGTAAAATGAGAGTCTAGAAACAGTGTGGGGAAAAAAAGTGGGAGAGTCTAGAAACAGTATGGGGAAAGTAAAATGAGAGAGACTGAAAACAGTATGGGGAAAGTAAAATGAGAGAGTCTGAAAATAGTATGGGGAAAGTTCAGTGAGAAAGTCGTAAAACATTATGCGGGAAAATTAAGTGACAGAGTCTGAAAACAGTATGGGGAAAGTAAAGTGAGAGAGTCTTGAAACAGTATGGGGAATGTAAAATGAGAGAGTTTTGAAACAGTATGGGGAAAGGAAAATGAGAGAGTCTTGAAACAGTATGGGGAAAGTTAAGTGAGAGAGACCGGAAACAGTATGGGGAAAGTAAAGTGAGAGAGTCTGAAAATAGTATGGGGAAAGTAAAGTGAGAGAGTCTGAAAATAGTATGGGGAAAAGTGGGTGAGTCTTAAAACAGTATGGGGAAAGTAAAGTGAGAGAGTCTTGAAACAGTTTGGGGAAAGTAAAGTGAGAGAGACTGGAAACAGTATGGGGAAAGTAAAGTGAGAGATTCTGAAAATAGTATGGGGAAAAAAAGTGGGAGAGTCTAGAAACAGTATGGAGAAAGTAAAGTGAGAGAGTCTGAAAATAGTATGGGAAAAAAAGTGGGAGAGTCTATATACAATATGGGGAAAGTAAAATGAGAGAGTCTTGAAACAGTATGGGGAAAGTAAAATGAGATTACCGGAAACAGTATGGGGAAAGTAATGTGAGAGAGTCTGGAAACAGTATGGGGAAACTTAAGTGAGAGAGTCTTGAAACAGTATAAGGAAAGTAAAGTGAAAAAGTCTGAAAACAGTATGGGGAAAGTAAAGTGAGAGAGTCTAAAAACAGTATGGGGAAAGTTAAGTAAGAGGGACTGGGAACAGTATGGGAAAGTTCAGTGAGAGAGTCTTGAAACAGTATGGGGAAAGTAAAGGGAGATAGTCTGAAAACAGTATGGGGAAAGTAAAGTGAGAGAGTCTAGAAATAGTATGGGAAAAATTAAGTGAGAGAGTCTTGAAACATTATGGGGAAAGTAAAGTGAGAGAGTCTGAAAACAGTATGGGGTAAGTAAAGTTAGAGAGTCTGAAAATAGTATGAGGAAAGTAAAATGAGAGAGTCTAGAAACAGGGTGGGAAAGTAAAGTAAGAGAGTCTAGAAACAGTATTGGGTAAGTAAATTGAGAGAGTCTAGAAACAGAATGGGGAAAGTTAAGTGTAAGAGACTGGAAACAGTATGGGGAAAGTTCAGTGAGAGAATCTAGAACAGTATGGGGAAAGTAAAGTGAGAGTCTAGAAACACAATATGGGGAAAGTTAAGCAAGAGAGTTTGGAAATAGTATGTGGAAAGTAAAATGAGAGAGTCTAGAAACAGTATGGGGAAAGTAATGTTAGAGTGATTAGAAATGGCATTAGTCATTTGCGGAAAGAATAGTGTAAGATTTGAAAAAAAATACGTGTAATTTCGGTTAGAAAGTCGTGGAATGTTTTGATGAAAGTTCAGAGATTGAGAAAGAGACTCCAAAATAAGTATGGGGAAAATGAGAGAGTATGGTAACAGTGTGGGGAATGCTTAAATTATTTAAATCAGAATAGTTTTTAACGTGGAAGTAATACTCTTTGCAGTGTCATATTTTAATCTCAGCTTTATGCAATCTAAATTTTCAAAATTGGCAACATTATACAGTCATGTACTGTTAAGTATATGGTGTTAAGTTCATATAAAAAGTTCAGTTAAGTATTGTATATTTTATATCGTATAGTTAAAATTTAGAGGAATTCCGAAATACTTTCCCCTTTATTCTGTGAGAAAAAATCATTTCCCCATATACTTAAAGTTGAAAAAATACACCCAAATGACAGAGTTTCGAAATAAGCGAGTAGAGTTTATAATTAAATAGATCTATCAAATGATAGTACATGCTTGTGAGTTTTAAAAAAGTACGGTAAAGCACTTTCCCCATAGAACTGTTGTATGACCCATTCCTCGTAATATAGGAAAGTCGGGTAAGAGAGAGAGAGAGAGAGAGAGAGAGAGAGAGAGAGAGAGAGAGAGAGAGGATCTTAAGTTTTCTCGGAGGCGGGGGTATGGTGTCAAAACTCTCTGAAAAATTGTGAGAAAAAAAACCATAAACAAAATAAATAAACGAAACGAAACAAAGAAACAAGCAAGCAAAAAGTGGAAAGGGAAACTAGGCAATGTTGAAAACCAAACCATGTTTCTCTAATTGGATAGAAGGGCCGCTTCAAAAATTCCTCACAAACTATCCTGTGTTTCCCCGATTTGGGGAGGGAGGTTCACTGTTAAATTTGGCTACATTATTATAAAAATTAAATAATGCTGAAAGTCAGGGTTGTGTATGTAAAGCAAACATTTTTGATTTAAAAAAAAACTACAAAAATGAAGAAAACAGCCCAGTCACAAATACAATAAAAACAACAACAACAACAACAACACATTCTTCGAATATATATGGTACTAATCCCAAAAAGGGAAGATCACCCCCTTTTACATCCTCTACTTAACAAAATGAATATGTCTTGGGCTTTTTGATTAACTATGCGAAAAAGATCACTAAACCTTTTATTTTGAAAAAATCCGTTTTTCAAGTTGGACATTACAAATTATTAATGTTGTGCAATGTGCATAACTAAATAAGCATTTTAAAAACGTTTGTGCATCATGCGATAAACTCTCACCATGTCCCAAATACTAATAAATGTACCGTATAAGTGGAAATTTTAGCGAGACGCAAATTTAGCGATTTCTAATTAAAAATGGGGTATTTATTTTAAGCGAGAAGTAATTTTAGCGCTTTTAAAATGCCCATTTAAGAAGCTAGTACAAATAACACGCAATTTATTTTTAACGATATTCAATTTTAGCGAACTCAACAGCCTCGCTAATAATGCCAAAATTAAATCCTTGCTAAAATTGCTACTTATACGGTATTACGAATTTTAAAATTACTAGGAATATGTCCATAGGACATGAATGTCCCGCCGAGGGTATATCAGTAATGCAAAATGAAAATTTGAATTTGTGTATGAAATTTCAGAATATATCTTGAAAAGTGATGCAGTTGAATTGTTTACACCAGTAAGTATCAGTATATGAAGTTTTAACACTGATTGAAGAAAAGTGAGGTCAAGGTCAAGGGAAGGGCCAATGTTAAAAAATGTTGATGCAGTTGAAAAGCTATCAGCATTATGTATCAGCATATAACGTTTGACACTAATTTTAGGAAGTTTGGGGTCCAAGGAAAGGTCAAAGGATAGGTCAAGGTAAAAACAATTGATGCAGTTGCATAGCTCTTATCAATATCTATCAGCCTAAAGAGTTTGATGAAAATATCTTGGATAGTTTCTTAGACACTGAGCTTTGAACAGAGCTAAACGCAAAGTGTGATGGTAGGACAGACGGAAGGACAGAAAGACGGAAGAACGGAGGACGGAATTGACAAACACTATATGCCCCGGCCATATTCATGGTGGGTCATAAAAATAAATGAAGTGTTAATAGCAAACAAACAAAATATAAATAAACAAATTTCTGAACTAAATTGTATATTGTGTATATTGTGTACATGTAACTATGTTTACTAATATTCAAGATTTACATATATACAAATGGCCCCGTGGGGATCCGGGTTAGAATAGGTCCTCAGTACCCTCTTGCTTGTCGTAAAAGGCGATTAAATGGGGCGGTCCTTCGGATGAGACCGTATCAACCGAAGCCCCGTGTCACAGCAGGTGTGGCACGATAAAGATCCCTCCCTGCTCAAAGGCCGTAAGTGCCGAGCATAGGCCTAAATTTGCAGCCTTTCATCGGCAATGGTGACGTCTCCATATCAGTGAAATATTCTGGAGAGGGACGTTAAACAGTATACAATCAATCAATCAATCAACATATACAAATGTACTTCTTTTTAAATAAATATTAAACGAAATATTGCGATTTAAAGCTACATATGCAACTTTCAAATCTAAGATATTTTTTTTAAATATTGTATTCTAAGGATATAACTGAATACTGAATTAAGTGTGCATTGATTACATTGGTGCTGGAAGCAAATTAAAAGTGCAGGGGGGATTATTATTGAAAAAGAAAAAAATCAAATCTGAAAAAAAATGACAAGAAAAAGAAAATTTTTCTTTTTACAAACTAGTAATCCAAACCCAAAAATTCTATCGGGAGGGCATGGGGGGAGGGTGTGGGGGTGTGAGGATCCAATTCCTTTTTTTTTTTTGAAAGCATGCGCATTACCACTTACTCTTCTTTGACTACACTGTAACGTGCCTGTTGAAAGTGTGTGTGTGTGGGGGGGGGGGGGGGGGGCTAAATTAATTTCACATTGTTCAATGCCTATATTATGTCCATCTTTGCAAAAAAGGAGGGGTGGGGGTAAGCATCCTTAGCCCCCCCCGTTCCCGACGCCTATGGATTAAATCTCAGTTGTGAAAACCAAGTCATAAATATGTGTTTTTATGCTGTTGAATTTTGAACCGGTTTCATGATCAAAATTACACGACCCGGCCCAATTTTCAACGGATTAGGGTCTAAATTCAACACCTTTGGTCTCACTATTCAACGTTGAAAAATGAAACCCGGGTCAATTTTCAACCTGGGTCAAAATTCAACGTTACACCGGACTGAGTGTATGCTTACAATCATACTTATCATCGCAGTATCCAAAGAGCCCCAGCTCAAGTGAAGCCCTCCAATGTGTTAAAAGTCTGGAAAACTTTATATAGTAATCTCAGAAATCACTTAAAAAACCCAAGTTTAAAACAGGAGATAATCCATCAGTAAAGCCAAACGCACTTTTGAAAAAGGATATTTACCCAACTGGACTACAGAAATATTTACTATTGCTCCAAGAATCCCAGGTCGGTATCCTTACGTGTATCGAGTACAGGATTACAACAAGGAGGAATTAGAAGGGACTTTTTACGAGAAAGAATTACAACAGATCATTAAAAAAGACGACGTGTACGAAGTGGAGGAAATCTTGGGATATAAAAAGCGACGAGTCGGGAAGAAAATCATTCAAGAAGTCAAAGTCAGGTGGAAAGGATATCCCCCTAGTTTCGATTCATGGATTCCTCAAACGGATCTCATCCAGTAACTCCTCATTGGAAATTTTTTTGGAGAGAATATTCCTCGAGAAGAAATTTTGTATTTTGTACAATTATTCATGTGTATTCCCCTCATCATCACGAGTGTGGTCATGTTAGCTTTACACGATCCTAATCGAGAATATTGGATGGTCTGTGTGAGTTCTTCGGTCGGTTATATCATGCCTAGTCCTACCATGATGCATCAAACCCTACGGTCAAAAAGACGAATTCATAAAGTTAGGGTCTCTATATTAGGAGATACCATAACCCAAGAGGATCATTTCTGATCTGAGTGAGGGACAGAGCACATCATGGAGTATCGTTGGAAAATAGAAGAACCTGAAGAGTGCTCTGTAAAGGGAAAATGGATGAGAAACAAAGAGAAATGTATTCAAGATTTCTTTGATAAGAATCCAGGACAAACGGGTCTCAGTGAAATCTACCTATATAATAGAATGAAATTACCGGAACGCCAAGGAAGCAAACACATGGTCATGTGGTCACCTAAACCACCTAAATATCGAGAATTCAAATGGAAAGTCAAATACGTCTTGGCTCACCGAAGACAGGGACCCGAGAAGACTTGGATTCAAGGAAAATGGATGGAAAAAGCCGGAGATTGTATAGAAGACTATGAAAGAAGTGATCCTAAAAGGATACGATATCATGGACTGTGCTTGTGAAACATACTATTTGTACATGAGGAGACCTTTTCCCATACAAAAAGAACTGAACATAAGTTTTGAATGTTTGTTATTATGATGTTCTTGTTATTGTTGTTGTTATGAATAAATAAAACAATAGAGAAAACCAAAATTCTAGTGTTCGTTATTTTTCCCTATACACACAACTGAGCGCTCTATATACACTAGGTTTCTGATGATGACGTCACAATCACTGACTTGAATCGCTGCCAAGTATTACCTGTGTAGTCAGCATAAAAAAACGTCCCAAAGTCGTACATGAGCAAAAACGTAGGTCCAACTCATTTTTGCACACGACCTTACAGAAAGGTATATAAAGCGGAGCTGGGTGTACCCTGCGCTCATTGTACCCATCATGATTTTCACGTGGAGAATGATATATTTGTACGAGGAAGAAAATTTATATGTGTCATTACTGTGATCAGTCGATGATCGATTATAAAGAATTCACCGTGTATGACTATCCGGGATGGCATCACAGAACGTATAGGATTTGCCAGCATTGTGAAATGCCATTTCCACACTGGTTTATAGATGATCCCCCTAGTATGAAGACTTGTGCCTGTAGCTCGTGCCCGAAATATTTCATCTGGAAGAAGGGAATTGAGAACATACCGCCTCCCCGATGGATTAAAATGACCAGAAACAGACCGTTGAAGGAATGCATAACTTGCTGCCAGGAAAAGACTCAAGGAAAATGGAAATGCGGACAATGCCGGCAATATCCGTGTTGTGAGAAATGTAAAGAGTTCACAGTGACCTGCTACAGAAATTGTCCCTTATGTCGATGCACTGGACATTAAATCATTTTGTATCTGTTACTTGAATAAAAACTTGTAAACACTTTAAATCTTTTGTTGTTTGTTTTTTAAAAAAAATAACTTAAAAAATAGAGGAGTGGGGGTTTTTTTATCAAGAGGTATATCAAAAACTCTCTCATTCTGAAAAAGGACACTGGCCAAGTCAGACGTGTTTTTGTTTCAAAGATGCAGTATCGTTGGTATTGTGAAAGTCCGGTCAGTCAGTTTATGTATATGCAAGGAGGGTGGATGAAAACTAAAATAGGAGCCATCATGGATTTCTTTGAAAATCATCCAGGATATTCCCTGGAGAATGTGTGGTTGGAAAAAAGAGTGAAAATCCCA
This sequence comes from Saccostrea glomerata, assembly GCA_003671525.1. Taxonomy (NCBI): domain Eukaryota; kingdom Metazoa; phylum Mollusca; class Bivalvia; order Ostreida; family Ostreidae; genus Saccostrea; species Saccostrea glomerata. The sequence continues at coordinate 72,114 of PRKT01000512.1, read as the reverse complement.
TGTCCTCTAACAGGATCTGGAGTGAGGGTGAAAATCAATCAACATTATTTTCTCTCTCGTTTCACTCCTCCGCAAATAAATATTTTCTTGACTAATTTATTGAAAAACAAAGAAAAAGAATATACTGTAGGATTGTTGCGTTCGTTACAAATCGCATTAAACAAAGGACAGTAGTTGCAATGAAAATTTGATAAACCAAGATTCATTGAAACCAGAATTTTATGTTCCAGATTGTCTTTTATATAACCGTCTTTGGCTTTATCCGTGACCCACCGACCATGTATTTTAAGATTGAAATCTTGACACGGTCTTGATGAGATTGTTCTCTAAGTATTATAGAAATAATGAGTTTGGATAATGTATGGAGGAAACATTTTATTTCAACGAATATGTGAAGAGCAACAATATATGTATAAATCTTGATAAAATTTAAGCTTTTTAGCTTTAATATGTGTACTCTTTGACTTGACATCTTGCTGATGGAACAAAACAGGCAACACTCTATAATTGTTTATTCTTTTTAATGAATACATTAGAATTAATACCATAGGTGATGAATGATTCACCACTCTGCCCTCTAATTGAGTACCTGGTCAGTTTTAGTCCGTGGTCAGTGATGACTACTTTATCAGTGTCACGTCTCCCTGACAGCCCCCTGTCATACACTCATTGTCACCTATTGTGATCAGGTGCCATTATGATTATTGTCCATCTCACCTGTAATATTACCAGTCGTTACTTAGATCTGTTTGTTACAGCAGTCTAATTCTAAAGCTAATTGATTTTTTTGTAAGTATATTGCTAAGTACGAGTAAGGTGTGCGGGTCCTCTTTTTTGTCTTGCTATTGGCTGATTGATACAATTGTTTCTGGATGTACTAATATGTTGATCAAAGTAAGATATGGGCTTAAACTTAAATGGAAAATTTCATATAATTTGGTGCAAGGTGAAAAGATATTCTGGTACATGTAATATATCATACATGCCTATCGTAAATGAACAATCATTTTCTTCAGTGCTCCTGATTTATATAATATTTGCTGCAGTGTCTTGGATTAAAGGCATCTTGTAAAAACCTTCATAATAAGCTTCAATTTTGCATGGAGATTTTTGCTGTTTGTTGAGGTATAGAAAAACAGATTCTTTAAATTTGGGTATGTAGAGATGGGTATCGCCAAATTTTTCGTATCGTGATATATCACAATTTTTTCCAGATAATATGATGATATTTTTACAAGCAATTTTTAAATCTAAAGTCATTATTTTTTCTTAAAATTGATAGAAAAACAAAATTTCACTTTTTTGGATCATTATGTACATAAAATTATTTATGTTTGGATGGTAAGATGGCGATGTTTAAGGACTTAATTAAATATTACTCCATCAAAGTTTGATTTTGGGGGGCAAATGTTGGTTAATACCACATATAGTTCTTTAAAAAGAATAAAAATGCCTTGATTAGTGGATAGACAGCAGATAAAATTGAATTGTTCAGACTCTGATTAACATGTTAATGCAACATATGCCACATCATGTAACATCAGAGACTTTTCGTAGCAATTAGCATGTGCAATTTGACTACCCTGATCTTACTAAAAACTGAGATTCCTTATTATGTGCAAGGAATTAATTTCCGCGTAATTTCGCGAGAACCATCATTTGCAAATTAATATTACTCGCTTTTTTTGGGGGTGTTATAATCCATGTCAATTCTGTTGATCAACTGTCCATTCGCAAAATATTATTATTGCGATTTGATGTTCAATAGACAGTTTGCGATAATAAGTAATCGCGAAAAATAAGGAACCTACAGTAAGTATCTGCACTTGCCTTAATGGTCAAACTGTCGACCTTTCTTTCATATCAGAGTCGTTTTGTGCATTCTTTAGGAGTAATGGTGTGGGATGGTACACTGCAAAATTATTTACCATCCCACGTCATTAAATGTGACGAATTCACAAAACAACTCCGATTTGAGAGAATGACCACAAAACTGTAATCACAATTTGGTGGTCTATGTCAAACCTATTTTACTCATGATCATCAATTATTTTTTTTTTTTTAAATAAATAAATATCTTGTCATGGGTTTAAATATTTTACAATCAAAATATTCAAATATGGAGAATAACGAAATGTTTGAAATTGTCACCGGTTTTGAAGGGTGTAACATTTCTTTAACTGATGCGTCCATAAGTCTTTCTCGTTCTTCATGATAACGTCTTTGCTGTTCAAGAAGGGTTTCCATACTTAATCAATCAGCACATAAACAATTTTAAAAAGGAAAAGCATAGAAAAAGAAACTGCAAAACACGAATGCGTACGTCAAAGTCAATGAAATGCGTACTTAGGATTTTCAATAAAACCGCTTTGTAAAACGTTTTACCGACTTTGTATTTTGGTGCGTTGAAGAAACGTTTATAATCGTTCTAAAAATGTTTCGTCTGTTATAAAGTAAATGCTTTCTTTTGTTGCTGTTAAATTTTTTCTTTTATATAAATATATAGATTTTAATGACTATTGATATACTTTTACTTTATTTATTAGCACTTTCATATATTTGATAATAATTTTTATAACCGAGATTTATATGTTTGATTTAGTCTAAATTAGCTCTTTTGCGTTTGGAGGAAAAATTTGTATTGCGAAAAAAATTACACAGTCACCTGCCGGCGAACTTATTGTTGATTACTTTAAAGACAATGGTAACGAAGTTTAGAATCTTATTTTAGTTTTAAGATGGTCTTAATGTTAATTGCTTTTCGAAGCTGTCATTACAATATAGCTTTGTTTTAAATTTTCTGTTAACCTAAAACTTCTTGTAGAAGGTGTGCTTTGTCAGTAATTTTCCATCAATATCATTTTGTAAAACTTTATTACATAAACCAATGTGCCAAACCGAATCAAATGCTTTCTCAAAATCAATAAATGCACAGTACAGTTTCATTTTGTGTCTTTTGAAAAGTTCTATAAGAGAGTATAATGAAAAAATATGGTCTATTGTACCCATACCTCTGTGAAAACCTGCTTGATTTTCCAAAATGAGTTGTATATTATCAGCATATGAGCTAATAATCTTTCATTAATAATTGCAGTAAATAACTTTCCTAGACAACTCAGCAGTGTAATAGGTCTATAATTTTTAGGATCAGTATTGTCTCCTTTATTTTTGTATATTGGGATTATATTTCCACAGGCCCACTGAGTGGGCATTACACCTGAGTCGAAAATTTTGTTGAACAGTTCAATGTATATATTCAACATGCAGTCACTTGTATTTTTAAGATACATTCATTAAAGATTCTATCTTCGCCACAGGCCTTGTTATTTTTCAACATATTAATACTGTTGCGTACTTCGTCATGTGTTATTTGTTGGTTAATTTCATGATTGAGCTGAACATCAGCCAACATATCAAGCTCTTCTTGTGTAAGTACTGAGGACCCTGAATCTTGTTCATTATAATTTTCATTACAGCATTCTTTATAAAATGTAAAAAGGTCATTCAAATCAGCATTACATCTTTTCTTATTACAGTTTGTGTTCAGGATTTTCCAATATTCTTTAGGGTTTTTTGTTCTTAAATTAGCAAGTTTCTTTTTAATTTCTACTCGATGTTTAATGTTAGCATTATTTAATTTTTTCCTATATATTTTTTCTTTTTCATACAAGTCAGCTTTAAAAATTTCCCCTCCAAATTTTTTATACAACCTTCTTGCTTTTCTAAAGTTTTGTCGAGCATTTTTACAATCATTTGTGAACCAAGGTTTCTTAAATTGAATTTTTTTCTTACTTGAATTTGTATTAATTATTTTTTTACCAAAAGTCTCTTTAGCACTTGATACCAATATATCACTAATTCGTTCAACAACATCATCTATAAAATCCGATGTGACGTTTCCTGCTGCTGTGTTTCTGATTTCTTTTTCTAGTAGTGTGATTGCATTTACTTTATCTTTTATATTGTTATGAAATGTTTCTTGCTTCTCGGGGATCCATTTTTTAGCGATTTCATGTATTTGTTTTTGCTGGTTATTTGATTTCGAATAATTTTCTTTTTCAAAGGCTAGTGTCACTTCTATAGGATTGTGAACATCAGATAATAAACTAGAAAATGTTAATATTTTAAAATCAGAAACATATCTTAGAAACTCAAAATTTGAAATACAATAGTCTACAACACTAGTTTGTTTACAAGTAAATTCACCATTTGGGTCACCTTTGGATCTACCATTGAGTATAAAAATATTACAATGTTTGCATACATCAATAAGTTTTTTCCCATATTGGTTTACAATCATATCTCTTGAATTTCTTTCCAAGGAAAAACCATGTTTTTCAAGACATCTCATATCAATTTGATCAACAGCCCAATTAAAATCAATATCAGACAATATATGGTCATTTGTTTGTACAAAAGGTTCGTCACAATCATTAAATTCTTTCAAGGTAGAGACTCTACTGCTAAAGTCACCAAGTAAACAGATACACTTTTGCTCTGTGAATAGTGTAAAAATTTCATGTGAAAGACAGAATTCACTGCATGGTTAACATATAAAAATGAAATAAGTTTCTGGGATTTCATACTTAAAATGATCTTATAACAAAAAGAAATCTGGTAACACCAGTGACAGAGACTTATCCCATTGTGACCATAGAATAATGCAGAGCTACATGAGATGTACTGTCATTTATTCATTTAACGAATAAGTGATTTATGTAGATAACTTTAAAAAAATATAATAGAGAAAACCCCCCTACTGCAAACGTTAATTTTTTCTAATACTTTTCTTCAATTAAGCCCCACACGTACACTGTATACAAATGCATGGTAAAAGCTGAAAGTAAAGAAATACAGTGTTTTCATTGATTGATTGATTGTATATTGTTTAACGTCCCACTCGAGAATTTTTCACTCATATGGAGACGTTAAGTGTTTTGAAAAAAAAAATGTTTGTAGGGTAAAAGGGTCTCAGTTGTGAAGGATATAATGTTTTAAATCCCACATTCTTCATTAGAGAACTAGTAGATAAAATGTATTAATCAAAATCTCTTGTCACCGGTGTTACTTCACTAGTCATTGGTGTTACCATAAAAGTTAACTATTCGTAGAGAGATTTATACAAACTAAGTTAAACTTGACTAATTTTACTTTACTTAGGTGATAATATAAGCTCTGACATTCATGCATGGCTACTGAATTTTTCAGTTGAGCATAAAAAATGTATGTCATTGGTGTTACATGCATATGATCTGAAGTTGTCATTGGCATTACCAGATATTTAAAACGTCTGTAAGTGGAAAAAAAAATTTTTATTGGAAAATAAATCAAATTACTTTCAAACACCATAAATTAGGTTTGCAAAGTAGAATACAAATAAATATTTTTTCAATATAAGAAGAATATATTTTGCCTCCAAAAATACTTGTTTTGTCAATGATGTAACCATTCTGTCATTGGTGTTAAACTTTAGAAAGTAATGCCAATGTCCGTAACACCAATGACGTATTAGTCATAAAATGATCTGGTATTTCTAATTTACCCTGGATAAAGTAAAAGTTTTGTCAACATTGCTATTAGTTCCCCTAAGGAACATCTTTCGTAAAAGAGTTCAATGAATATCGAAAATCGTTTTGAAATAACGATGGAAATACCACTGACAAAAAAGTTTGTACTAGTGTACTTTTTTACTTCTGAAGTCCATCAATATGTTCTGATCATGAATATAAAGGAACAGTTTCTGTTGCTTTTGGTGAGAAGTGATGTAATATGACTTAGGACCGTTTATATTCTCTTATCAGGAATGATAACTCTTTTGTAGCAAAAACACAAATAGTAACACCAATGACACAACTTTCTTGTACAGTCATATTAAACACTGTATCAGTTAAATGGAAGATGGGGCTCATATGTTTTTATTCAAAGATATATTCTATTTAACGTTTATTTTATGTATACATAATTTTTCAGACAAAATTTCATGTAATTTTTGCCGTATTTATCCTTATTTGAAGAGAAATATTCCATTGACAGCATGAATTTGGCTGATTGGTGTGATAAAATCATCCATTAACTTTAATGAAATTAATTATGTGAAAATTTCTATCAGTAAATAGAAAGTACATATGTCATAGATTGTAAAGCAACAATCCAAAATTGGTAGAAAATAAGAAATAGGATTTTACAAAGAAGTGACACATTTAGTTGCTTTTTTTATATTGACCCATATACGTCAATGATTTACAATGTGGCATTACAAGTTCTGTCATAGCTAGCTTAGAGTATATACGTCAATGACTTACCATGTTGCATTAATACAAGTTCTGTCAAAGCTAACTTATTAGAGTATATACGTCAATGATTTACAATGTGGCATTACAAGTTCTGTCATGGCTAGCTTAGAGTATATACGTCAATGATTTACAATGTGGCATTACAAGTTCATTCACCGCCTATACTTAGAGCCCATACATTTGTACGTTACTTTTACGTTGTGTGGTGTGACAAGTTTGTCACTACTTTCTTAGAGTATTATATATCACTTAAATTTCGCGACACCTTATTTTCGCGAGATAGTCATTGACTCTTGATTAGCGAGACAAATTTTTCACGAATTCTAGTTATTGCTCTATATAATCTTAAGGAATACTATTACACGCGAGAGTTTAATTTTTGCGAGGACACTGCCTCGCGTAATTACGCGAATAAAAAGTGCTCGCGGATAAAAAGTGATTAACAGTATATACCACAGACCTTTGGATCGCTTAAAAAAAATTGTCAATTTTTTTTTTCAACACCTCAATTTTTAGCCGGGCTTATTGCTCAAAGAGCAATTGCCGGCTTATGTGATCCTGTTCAAGGCAGGATGTTGACCCCATAGTCGCCATTTTAAAGTTACGTGCAAAAATATAGTTCTTACTCTCAACCGCTTTTGAGATAATACAAACGCTAAATAAAGCAACAAAAATAAAACGAAGTTTTATCTATATAAAATAAACA